>JAYRBW010001609.1:0-13983 GCA_036023295.1 Invenusta paracnida | reverse complement strand
CTGGTCCATCGCAATCAGCGCTTCACATGTGCGCCTTCTATAAAGGTCCAGGAGGTCTTGGTGAAATTATTCGTGCGAATTGTAATTCTGAAGCGCGTCACGTTGAAATTAAATTGAATCTTACTGGGAACCTTACGTTGTGTGAAGTTGAAGCTTATGGAGAGTGGCGTAAGTATGTTTTAATAATAACTGAACTGGAACAATTCTAATAATGTAAATTATTTGTATAACTTATGCATTTAATAACATAACATTTTATATTTTTGCGTCAAAGTTTAATTATTCTAAAATGATAAATGTACATAATATTAAAGCATAACAATTTTATTGTATATATAAATATGTGATTTGAATACATATATTGGATCAATTAAAAGTACTATTAGGTTTGTGAAGTTATTTTAAGAGCTTGCCTTTGGATCAAATTATGATCAGTTTTATAATTATACAATTTGTGTACCGATCTGTTAAATTGCTAACAAAGCTACGCATTTGAGTTTATTTATATTAACAATCTTTGGCTGCGAAAATAAGGCACAACGTGATCGACTATGCAGTCTATTTTTATCAGGAATGAGCGCAATCAAAGAAAAAAAAGTTCTTTTAACTCGACTTATGTTAATATATTGATTACCTCTGTCGACTGACAAAGTATAATTTCAAACGATCGTATTTCTGTCAAAATTATACAATTATTTCGAGACAAGGCAGCTATTTTTCAAAAAGCTTGTATGTTTGAACTCCTTCCATTGAACTCCCTATTCAATTAGTCGAAATTATTTCTTTGGTCTATAATGCGTATTGGATATTTCACTTAATAATAATTAATATAAAAGTACTGGTAGTAGTCCACAATCTTATAAACTGACAGTGTAGAATCCCCAATTTATATTCTTGATATTATTATATTATAAGGAAAACTGAGTATTGCGATATTCAACACTGGACTTGAATAATAAATAATAAATATCTGCATACACAAAAAAGGGAATCTTTATATAGATAATCCTGACAAAATTAAGGTTTATATATTTGAATTTGGACTCCATTACTATATACATATGAGTGGTAATCTATATACATTTTAGACGTTTAATTTTATTAGCTATCTAGTTAGAATTTAATATTCATCTACCGGTTAATATGTGCTGATTGCCATTTATCAAATGAATTGAACTTCAAAACAAGCAGTCTAAAAGCCGAAACCCATTTTAAATGAATTAACTTATACATTTTCTGTCACCAAATAGATTATCTAAACTCTGTGAATTACCATTAAAATGTAAACTTATATATATGTATATAATCTATGTTAGTGGAAATAGGCATTATTAGGATTTGTGCATATTTTCTCTGCATTATGCATAATAACTAGCATTATATATAAAGCCAGGAATTAGGCCTATAATTCTGCAACAGATATTCGAGTCAGGTGAGTATGAAGGCTTTTTATTCTGTATAATATTCAGTGGTACACATGTAAATATAGAGTCTTGTATTATATCGTGGAAAAATACAGCCTTTTCAAATTATGTAGATTGTGAATACTATAGTATATATATATATAAATACCACTGAATACTATACAGACTAAAAAGTTCACTGAAAAAAGCTTTCATACTCACCTGTGTCGAATATCTGTGGCAGAATTATGACTTATTCTTGGATTTAATTCCATAATTAGGAATTATGCATAAATCCTAATTATGCCTATTTACGCTATTTATACATGTATAGGTACCTAGCTCTATGCATGAGTATACGTGATGGTCATAATTGTATCGTTGAGACGAGTTGATTATTATTTAAAACTGTTTATAGTATATAGAATCTCTTTAATACATAACGTACAACTGTAAGAGCCCATAAGTATCTGAGATGAAATAGGTATGGTAAGGTTGCATCATCATTAATGTTATGAAATTCTATATTGATGAGTGTTTTTCAAGTTTTACCTATACTTGCATATATACAAGTACTTATTAGTTTTGTCTCACGACTTGTGTTCCGAAAACAATTAGACTGCAATTAAGAGAATATGAATATAGGACAAATAATTGAATAATATTTCATAATAATATGAATAGTAGAAATAATTATTATTTTAAATTATTTGACGACGATCATAACATAATACTTTAAATGTAGACCATAATATATTGAAGCTTTGTAAACGCAAGTTTTAACCGATATCAATTTTACAATACTTATAATAACATTTTAACATTTGTGTTTTTATAATAAAAGTTCAGTTTTATGCCATTTGATATTTAAGGTTAATAGAGTTTTACTTTTGAAAGAAAAATTATTCACGATTTAAAATTTTCGCTCTATTTATTTTTTAAATTATTCAGGACAAAATTGTTCTTCAATATATACCTAATACAAAAACAGAAACTAACGATTAATGAAAATATTTGATAGTAGTTTCCCTCGCAATTGAGAAACATTAGCAAATTTGCATAAACTGTCTGATAATGGAAACTCATTGAGTACTGATAGATAATTAATCTTTCAATACGATTCGTTGTAATGTTGATAATTACTGCTGATATTATTGAATAAGTGTAAATATAGAATATCAGAATATGTACAGGCGTATATATAGTTTTTTTCTAATACAACATTCAACACATTGAATCTAAAGTGCAGAAATGACAGTCATTAAAAAATGAATTGTACGATTCATTTTTTTATATGTTTAATATAAACTGCAAATCTATATTTTTAGCGCATATTGTAGATTTATAATTTTGTCTTTCTTTTTGCACTTTCGGATTATACAAATATTTAGACGCAACTATAACACACTTTTTTCCCCTTTATTTGACCAATAGGAAAGAATTATTACCTAAGCAACACAGCAAAGAACTTCGCCGATGCTGCTAAAGCTTGTCGTCAAGAAAACAAACGCCTTGCCGAGGTCTTTTCTCCATCGGATTTGGTAGCGCTCACCACCACAATTAACAGTTCTAGGTAAACATGTAACTGTTTTTGCAGTTTACTATAAATAGTATTCATTATCTATAATCGTTTGTTACTATCTTATAAACAATACCATTTTCAAATTCTTTACGCTAGCTAAGTAATACCTTTGAGTTTGCTGAAGCAATGTTTGCTAGTTCCCAATAGAAGAAACCATGCTTAGCAAATTTTCACGCAGAAAGTTGCGAAATATTATTAATTTAATCATAACAGATTTCCAAGGATATAAGTTTTATGGGCATTTCTTAAATTTTAAATAATTTTATAATTTCTTAAATTTTATTGATTTGACAAGCCACCTACTACTACTCACGACGACGTTGAATTATACAAAACCACATAGTTGCAAGGCCAATACCCTGTAAAAAAAGAGTAAAAAATAGGAATGAATTGGTTTTTGTACTTGAACATACTTTGTCAGAATGTTATAAATTATGGAAGACGTATGCCCATGAATTTACAGTAGAAAACATTACATATGCTATTAACAACCGCCCTATCAATTGCCCGTGTCAAATAAGCTTTTCAGCATTTTATCGTCTTAAGCCCACAAACGTCCGGATAGTTAATAATTATGATTTCGCGTAGTGTCTTTGCGAACAATGCCTTAATTTGTACTTACTTATAGATGACACAGTTCGCAAACTACAAAGTATGAAATTATACTTGGAAGCGACTCGTATACCGAAATTTCTAACTACACTAGTTTCAGAAACATTATGTCAACAAGCAAATAAACTTTGTAGATAGAAAGTGCAGTACATGTAGCACTGGTATGCTAACGAGTAAACTTGAAGCACTATTGTTAATAAAGGATGAGGTCAATTACGTTAAATAGGGAGAAAGCAGAAATAATTGTATCATCGAAAGTTCAAAGAGAAAATGGAAAATTTGAAACTATGAAGAAAAAAAACTATTAAAAAAGACTGTTTTGTAAATCATACAGTTACGATGGAAGTTGCTGTAGAACGTATCCTTGTCAGTGTCCACAATCATTCGCTTCACCGTTTCACCGGTAATTAGAAACAACCACAAATTTGAAATCTTAGTAAACGGCTTTCAAAGGGAATGTTACTTCTTATTGTTGATTATAGCGAGAATATATCAACAACATCTCGTCTGCAACCACAATCTGCACATTATTTCAAGTCACAATTCACATTATTTCAAGTCAAATTCACATTATTTCCAATCGTTGCTTACTATACTAATGATAATTCCGAAACAAGGGAAGAAATATGTATAATTTCTGATAATCTCACTCATTCCGTGGAGAACAGCGAATTATACATTCGTAAAGCTATAAAATATATTGAAGATATTAGAAAGGTTGACTGTAAACGAATGATTGTTGCATTTGATCGGTCTGCACACCAATTTTCGAATGGAACTATGGCGAATTACATTTCAAAACAAAAAGGTAAGGAAAATCATTTCTATGGCTCCAGACAAAGGCAAAAATCAATCTGATACAGCTGGAGCGAATGTAAAGACATGACACCTCAAGCAAACTCTACGTAGCAATATAACAGTGAAGGATCTTGACAGCCTTACAAATGCCGTCACCAAGCGAACTGAAATCACGAAAAACATTTATTTCCATATCAATTACAAATATCAAAAACAAAAAAATTGACCTTTTTTATGGCAAGCATGTTCTCCCTGATGTAAAATCATACCATGCATGCAATCAAGGCAGCCATCACGGATTCCGGATCTGTATAATGGTACGACGATTTAATTGCTTCTGTGAATTTTACTTCAACAAACGCTAGGAAGAATGCTGAAACCATGATGTCGTTTAAAAATTCACTTTGAAAAAATTGGTTGCCAACAAAAAGAATTTGAAGAACGAAACATTTCTCCTACTCCAGTAGTAAAAAAATCTGAATCTCAACACAGTTCATCTAAAGAAGTAGGTAGTTACGAACTGGGAAATTGGGTTGCAATTGTTTTTGAAGGCGACTGGTTTCCTGGAGAAATAGTAGAAAAAAGAATGAATCTCTTTTCATTAACTGCCTACATTGCAACAGTGGAACAATGTTTAAATTGCCGATTCCATGAGATAAACGGTGGGTATCTGAAAATTAAATTATTTCCAAAATGGATGTTTTAGTCATGGGAAAAATAGATTCAGTTGAAACTTGATGACATGAGTCGTTTGGGTGAACTTATTAAATAACTGCTTGTGCTAAATCACATTTCTGTTTAAAAACTTAGCATATTTACATTGTATTTTTATTACCGTCGAGTGTTTTGTTGTAGCCTACTTCTACATATTTTGAAAGCTTTATAATATTGAAACCTTAATTATATTCATCAAATTATAAATCCGCTATTTGTTTCTTCCTAAATGATAAGCAATATTATTCATAATTTATAAATAATGTCCCTAATAGTAACGTGTCAGACACATTGTGTTTATTTATCCATTGAATGAAAATGGTATGTTTTCTATTGAATGATTTATACTTATTTGCTATTCAAGTATCTATGTACCTTACCAAACTGTTATAAAATAAGTTAAAACATACGTTTAAACAAGTTTGTTTTACCTATCTTTCAAGTGTGTTAACATTTACTACTTGTAATAATAACCATGTTTGAATTAAACATTATTATAAATACATTTATTGTTTTTATTAAGTATGTGCATAATTATGAAATAATTTTATAACTTTTTGAGACAAAACAACGCGATTTTAGAACAATTTTTTAATTGCGCTAAGTATGTCCCTAAACGTAACGTGCCATACATAATTTTGTCCGTAAGGTCATGTAGTGCTTGATGTAATTCATAATTTGAAAAACATTTGATTGTTCGATATCGATCAACAGTTACATTATATCCTCTAATTTTTAAATATCAGCAAACTTTTGTAGTTCATTAATAGGTGTATTAGGGATTATCCACCAATCCGGAAATATCTTTAATTAGAAAAGACTATTTACGGTATATTATGATTTATCTGAAAGATATCCTTTCTCGCACCCAAAAACATTAAATTAACTTCCTCACAAAATTCAAATCTGACATAGTGAGACTGTTTAACCAATTGTTCCCGATTAAATAACGTGTCATACACTGGTATAGATTGAGTAAATGTTTAAGAATATACAAACTAACACACAACCAAAAGTTGTGTTACATTAAACATTGAGAAGTTTTCTAGCTTATATCAATAATTATTTAAAAAATATCATGAATCTAAATTTTCACCTATGGAATAGTTCTTCCAACGCAAAAATGTAATAGGTTCAAATATAACGATTGATTGCTTTTTCAGTATGTGAATGATATGGCGGCCATCTTAAATTTTGACACAGGAAAAAAATAAAAAAATTGGAAACAGGTTATGTTGTGTTCAGTGTAATCATAGAAAGTAAAATCACAAATTTACCGATTCTGTATCAACCGTTCACTAAATAACACAACGGCCTACACTATATGCTCTCCAGGAACTTAGCCAGCTTTTCTGTGTTTTGTGAGATCATTTTGGGGCCTACTTCTTCCTCGAAGCATGCTCTACTTTTCCTCTCTCACTTAAAACATCTCTTTCTAATGTAAGAAAGCTTTTTTAATATACAATTTCAGTATTTGAAAGAATTGTGTGAGAATTACGTAATGTTTTGTTTGCATTGGTAAAACAATATATTTGTTTGAGACACCATTTGTAAAATATAAGAAAATAGATTTAATTAATTATTCTAAAATTAATTTCACTTAATTTTATTTAAACTGTATGTCAACTGTGGTTTTATGTCTATAACATTTTTCTTGATATATTTTGATTAAAAAATACCATTTTACATGAAAAATATCGGTATCTCCCAATCTTATACAGAACCTTTAACGTCTTATTTATCTTACACTTTGATAGGCGTGTGCTCTGTCTCAGTTGATTTATTTAAATAAGCTTTTTTGTCAACTTGAGTGATTTTATGAACCTCTAGAAGTTGTAGGTACTAAGTGTGAACCTTTTTTATGAAGTTGTAGGTACTAAGTGTGAACCTCTTTTATGAAGTTGTAGGTACTAAGTGTGAACCTCTTTTATGAAGTTGCAGGTACTAAGTGTGAACCTCTTTTATGAAGTTGGAGGTACTAACTGTGAACCTCTTTTATGAAGTTGGAGGTACTAACTGTGAACCTCTTTTATGAAGTTGGAGGTACTAAATGTGAACCTCTTTTATGAAGTTGGAGGTACTAAGTGTGAACCTCCGAACCTTTTTTACCCTTTCAGCTCAAATGTTTGGCTCGGTCTTGGAAATCCTGGGAAGGTCAATTCAACAGACCCTTACTCCTTCCTCCGTTGGGAGGGAACTGGAGCCGGATTCAGTCCTCTTCTCAACTTTAAAAAGCCTAGTCTTGAAGATGGTAAGGCCTGCCTCAAATACGGTACAGATGCAAGATTCACAGCCTACGACTGCTCACAATCTCTCAATTATGTGTGTGAAGATGTTATCGGTGAGTGATATATAATTAGCGCTGTTTATAATGTAGAAAACAAACATAGGAAAGCTTAGAGAGTGAGTAAATTGGAAATTAAGTGTTTTATATCCTTGAAATATGTCGCCTGTCACACCCAACAAAATTGTCATCTCTAAAAATGACTCATCGCATTCACATAGAGCTGCAAATACATATAGGAGACATTTTAGTCTTAGGTTAATCCATTAGGTAGTATGTATAATTTAATTATATTTTGTATTATATAAACAGACTAAATAAACTATAAGCTTTTCATAAGCAATTATTAAATGTATACATCATAATAATTATGTCAGGGGCGTAGCTTCCATATGGCAATGTAGGCACGTGCCTACACTGTGTCACAGACATTGTGCCTTTATTGAAAATAAAATGCCCTTTTTAACAGGACAAAATATAAAAAAATACTAATTTTAGATGCCTTTAAATGCAATCCAAACTTAAAAAAGCTAATTTTTCGCCGATATAGAGGCTCAGCTTCTCGCCTTGCCATATGGCCCCTGAATGTTAGAAAGTTGCTTACATTACACTTTAAGTCAAACTACGCCCCTGTATGTAAACAAGATATACGTGATTAGTTCAAAATCCACTGTAACTCAACTTACGTGATCTTATGCAACTTAACTCGAGCTACTTTAACCCTCCAGAGAAAAAATAAGACTTGTAGAGCTTCTGAAATCTCAACGTGTCCAAAAAATCACGCAATTTGTATGAAGACATCTTCAATAAATTAATGAATGAGGAGTAATAACCTAGCGAGTGCTTTCGAAAATTAATAAGGTGTAGGAAAGAAGTCTCTGGAAATAATGTTTAAGACTATATTATAGGTCACATTTTGAAATAAAATACATAAAACCGAGAAAATACAAGACTCAACAATCTTTAAATACAGTTGATGACATTATAATGATATGAGAAAAAAATTCAGTAAATATATAAAGGAAATCATCTATTCTGTGGTGAATGATGTTATACCGATCAGCCAGGACCCGATTTGTATACAGAATTATTGAACATGTCGAAATACTTTGCAGATTTATTGCGTAATCTATAGTGTGTTATTATTCCTTATTGAAACGTATTAATTATGGAAATAAATGGATGAGAATATCTCAATATCCGTATAAAGTGTAATGAATATCTGTAAATGTAAAATTGATCTTTTCGATCTGAGCGATAGAGATTGTACGAACAAAATTGTTTTTATTTTTTTGTAACCATGAAATGAGAAACCAAACTTCTTTCAATTGTCTTTGTGTATCAGGTTTATGTTTTAAACTTTTATGTGCTAAATGATCTAAATAATATTTATTTATAAATATTCTTTCCTCTTTTCATCAGATCGACAATATTTCCATGTCTCTGGTCCGAACAAAACTCCTCCCAAATCATTCTACGAAGCTGAAGAACTTTGTCTAGCGGCCAATGGCCGATTAGCTCAGTTATTCATAAACCTCGATGTTACCAAATTTGTGGTTCTGGCAAATACTCTCGGCATGTAAGTTGTTTTAACCCTCCTCTTTCCTCATTCCGTTGAAGCTTTACAAATTATTTGTCCAATATTTTGGGCTAAAGAGTAGGTGAAATATATATTTACATGTTATGAATTATGTGCCACTAAGCCAATCAGACTGCTCATTTATAAAATTAAATTAAGACATTAAAAGTATTAAGGTAAAATATGCGATAGATAATAATTAATATAGTATAGAGTATAGATATAACAATTTTATGAAAAATATTATGTTTAAATTTTGGAAATATTAAATGAAGCCATTATGTTATTACATTAGAAACTCAAATGAAATACATAAAAACATATCTAGATAACTAGGTACTCGTTATAGCTTTCTCTGTTTTAAAATTATAAAAATGCGACAATTTTAAAATCCTTAACTGTTTATATAAATTAAGAGAAATGTATGTGGTACCTACGTATAGTTTTACTTTTAGCTTTCTACATGTCAAGTGTTAACATCAAAGTGTTAGATTTTTCATTTCATTTTCTTTCTTTTTCATAAGTAAAAGAATATTTTTACAAGGCATGGTGTTTAAATACTACGTCAATGGTTTGTTGAAACATATAGGGGTGATGCAACATGGCCCACAGATAATAATGATCTCATTTACAACAATCATCGTTGAGTAAATAAAAACATATTGAGCATATATGTATATTATGTTTATAAGTACATTTAATTTAAACTACAATTCTGTGCAGTTATTAAAATATAAATCTTCTTACTCAGTTTTGTGACTGTTTCAATGACATATAATAAGTCTACTGATAAGTCCGCGAATGTCATGTATAAATATGTTTTTTACAATAATATATTTAAATTATCCAATAAAACAGATCGAATGTTAGAATCGGTATGTATGTATGTATACCTAGCTGATCTGTTTGGTTGATAACGAACAGTATAGTGGAGTTACAGTTAATGTTGGTTGGGACTAGTTCAATGATGGTCAATATATTGATATGCGATGTTTCAAAGTATTTTCTTTTCGAAACATTTGTCATTGTCCGGCAGTTGAACCTAAAAGGTGATTTTGGAGTCCGCCAAACGTGTTTTACACATCAGAAAATTGTGCTAATCCCGAATCTGGTTAATTCCGTTCTGAAATCCTTGCTAATTAAAAAAAGTGTTTAAAGTCTGCTATTAAATTTCCTATCTAAAAAAAAGATTTAAAAATATCTCGACAAATATAAAAAGATATATAAATTTTAAATACCCAATAAAAACATTTAATAAGCAAAAGCAAAACAGGTTTTCAAATAAATTCTCATAATAATATCTCAGTGTTTTTGAATAATTATAAAAGAACTAATTAAACAGATATATATGTTTTACGTGAGCAGGGTAGAATTTTCTGGGTACTGACAGTTTACCATCGTGTAACTGGCGATGACACTCCACTCAACTTTTCGTCCACCACGCGTGTTCCGACTTACGGTAGCCTTTGGGGAAGGAGGTAGTGACTGCGTGAGTGATGGCCTTGGAGAGTCTGTTGTTGGCGGAAGCATTAAACTGGGAAGGAAGTTTATTCTAAGATTGGAGATGAGCGTTCAGTTGCGCAGTAAATTTTTCCAGTCAACTTTCTTGAAAGCAAAACGTCTGGCTCCAGGGGTGGGGGAAGGAGTTGGGTTACGACCTTCGAGCTCGATGAGAATCGCAAGGTGGTCAGAATCGATGTGGTCTCCGATGAACCAGTGGGTCAAAGTTTACCAGTTGGAGTGAAGAAAAGGGGCGTTCGGAGTCGTTCCCATCCCCCAGAGACTGATTCTGTTTTTTAACTCGTCATTGAGATGGTCGATGTCATCTTTATTATTATTCTGGTCTCAAGAACCAATTATATGTACCACTGGATGATTACTGCACCACTTCATAAGTTAAATTTACCTATACAAGCCAATAATTTAATTAATAAACTATTTTACTAACACTCACAACAGTAGTAGATAATATAACCATTCTTCTGTCATACAGGTTATCAACAGATAACCACATATAAAATGATCGCGAAAATTATACGTGTCTCAACCGGGAATCGAACCCGAGTCTTCCACTGGATATGCTTACCACTACACCATTGGTAAGCATTTATCGTGATTATTAGCCAGTGTCCCAATGGTGTAGTGGTGCATAGCCAGTGGAAGACTCGGGTTCGATTCCCGGTTGAGATACGTATCATTTTCGTGATAATTTTCTATGTGGTTATCTGTTGATAACCTGTATGACAGAAGAATGGTATATAATAAACTATTATATCTATGAAAAGGAAAAATATTTATACGTTTTGCTTATTGAATGTGTTTGTTGGGTAGTTTGATCCTCCAAAATAATTAGTACATATCGGATAAATATTTGTCGAGATATTTTTAAATCTTTATTTTTTCGACAATTATTTTTAAACCATTTATTTAATGCTCAAGGATTTCAGAGTGGTATTACTTACCGGATTCGGAATCAGCAAAATTTTCTGACGTAGTGCAAAACAAAGTGCAAAACACGTTTGGTGGACTCCTTTTAGATTCAACTGCCGGATTATAACAAATATTTTGAAGAGAGAATAACCTGAAAATCGCATTTCAATATATTGCTCATCATTGACCTAGACCCATCCAACATGAACTGTAACTCCAATATCCTGTTTGTCCCCAACCAAACAGATCAGCTGGGTATACATACACCGATTCTAACATTCTAATTATTCTGTTGGATAATTTAAATATATTATTGTAAAATATATATTGAATCACAGAAAAAAGTATTATTTAAAAATATTTTATTGAAAGCATGAGCTAACAACAATAAAATGATAAAAACTAGCGATATTTTTTCTTAAAACTTGACAGAATTAGTCAACTATTACTTTGGGAACTCTGTTTAAACTTTATTCCAAAATCTTCATTCATTAGTTATGACATTTTTTTCTGTAGCAGAAGGTGCCACTAATCGACAAAATGACAAAAAATAGGGCCTTATTTTAAATTACATAACTTATTCCCCATAGGCTATGAAAAAGGATTTATATATATGTTAAACATCACAGAATAAGCTTTTCAATGGTTTTAAACATGTTTAGATCTGACTTTATTTTAGGTTGAGGTGTATTTTTCAGTCTCACGCTTATACTAATGCAGTTTTGGAAGATACAAGAGAAAATCTTAATTCCATGTTGCTTATTCGGTTAATCGAATTTTCTTCTAGCGCTAAACACAGTGAATAAAACTGGGTGCACAAGATCTATATGCAATAGCTTTATCAATTTTTATTCAGCTACGTGTGGTTTACGAGATTTAGGTACACTACATCATAAATACAACTGGAAAAGTGTTGGTGCATATACTACTGTGGAATAAATATTATTCGACTGTTATCGATAAATAAACTAATACAAAATTATTAAAGGTTAAAGACAGTTTACACACACCTATACGTATTTACAAGCATTAATTTAATTTAGAAATAGATATTTAAGAATAAATCTAATTTTATTATGTTTCGGCTATAACAAATTGTGGTATAAACATCTTATGGTTTATGTATGACATCAATTTTGTTAATAATATATTGTGTGTATTTATATATCAATAAGAGATACTATCGTTTAATTATTTTAAAAATAGAAGTTACATTTTGTAACCTGCATAAAATATTTTATTGACTTAAAATGCTAATACTGCCAGTATACTTTTGCCATTTTTATAGAAATAACACCTGGATTGGCCTGAAAAAGACTGGAAACGGCAATGTGGCAGATGCGAGGTGGTCCTGGTCCGGAGTGCCTTATTCGAGTACACTTTCGAGTCTTAGCTTTTCCACAAATGCTTCGACAGTTGAGGAGTGCTATCAGTACAATTCCGACTTGAAGCAGGTTCAACCCGCGGAATGCTACACACCTGGTTATGCAGCCATTTGCGAGACAACCCAAAGTGAGGGACAGCAGCTTAAATCTACTCTTAATTAGATAGTAATACTTGTATTAATGTTTTATTAGATTCAAAGGGGAAATTAATTATTCGAGTTGCATATATATTTAATTTCAGCAAAGCGTTACTTCACGCTCGATCAGAAAACAAGTTACTTCAATGCCTCAAAGCAGTGCAAGCTCGCCAACGGTCGACTGGCTGAATTTCATAACAGCAGAGATATTGAAAACCTAAATACTGCCATTGAGGATTGGTACAATTCTGATACAAGGTAAATATCAGTGTGTAACAGCCCGCGTTATTATACTTCTAGCTGTATATTTTTAAAATGTCTGATATATATAAAATATAATGAAGGATTAGAAGATTGCGCTGAAGTTACCCGTTTATAAAATACTATTAGTCCAATATAAATAATAACATATATGTTGGCCTAGTTTATCATTTTAATTGATTCCGAAACGTAAAAATAAATTTACAGAATTCCATTTACGTGTTTTGCAATGGTTGGAAGAGCTCCTTAAGTCTTGAGGAGCTCCTAACTTAGTTAGGACGGTTTTTTGCATTCCATTGCGAAACCATTATATACCGTTATATTATAACGTTTAATGGGTTTTATTTTGCAATACATTCATCAAATTTTAAATTACTGATTCGTGTTTTAAACTATTTTAATTAATTTTATTCTGTGTACAACAATTTTTACGCTGCAATATTTTTCATAATTAATGAATAGGTACCATGTTTTCGAATTTGATTGATTTAATGAGTTTAATGTCCTCATGTACTAAAACATAAAATGTCTATGTAGAAGCTTTCTGTAATTCGTAATTTCATCCTGAATACTATCCACAAAAAAACACATTTATTCAATGTATTACATTTCATACAATCTAAAAGCTACATAACGACTAATATCATAGACTTCAAATAGTACAACTAGACGGCGCACGCTACATCAATATAAGTTTAAGTAAGCGTTATCAGGGAATTAAAAAAAAATCAGCCAATCAAAACGTCTGGGTGGCAAAAGATGCTTGAAGCTATAGCGTAAAGTACGAAAATGATTAGA
>JAYRBW010001598.1:0-13983 GCA_036023295.1 Invenusta paracnida | reverse complement strand
AACATAAAGAGAGACCTCATAAGTTATTAATATAACATACAACGAACAATGACAAGATATATATATAGGCATATAGGCATATAGGTATGTGGGCATATAGGTACTACTAAACATATGTGGATATTGTCTATTTATATTCATTAAAACAAAAACACTTTAATTAAACTAATTTGTAGGTATCTGAATGGATTCTTCCATCTAAACATATATATGCAGATATTTAATTTTTAATTAATGCAGATATTTGGTTTTCTGACAAATGTATAATGTCTGAATACTCAAAATATTTGAATACAAGGTCCCTTTTTCATTTGTGCCATAGTTTGTTAATAGTGGAGCTCTTAAAATCTGTGCCTTATTTTAAAATCGACTCCAATGTAACTAACTATATACTCATCAGTTACCATTGTATATTTTTTAATAGATTTAAATGTTACATTACAGTAGGTACTTATATTCTCCTTTTATTCATTAAAACAAAGCTCTTTGATTGTCATCTTTGATTAAATCAAAGTATCTTCCTTCTGTGACCTTCCTGGCAGGATGACCTTTTTCTAGCACTTTTCTCTATGTTCAGGTGCTAGTGCTTTAATTTAGTTTCTTTGGCCTCGAAGATGGCCATGATGTTGCCTGTGTCCTTTGTTATATCAAGTATTTTTTTAAATAACTGCTGCTTGTAACCTAAATTCTAGTCTTGAGATTGAAACTGGCTCTAATAAAACAGACATACATCAGTCTTGCCCATTTTTATGAGTATCCTATGTTCTTCTTTATGAGGAGTTGTAGGAGTCTGATTTGCCTTGAGATTTTCTTACAGGTTCTTACTGAGTGTTAATTGAAGCTCAGGAGTCTATCAAATTTGAAACCCCCTAATCTTTGTATTTTATCATTATGATATGGTTGTTATTTGTCTTGACATTGAGTTCTTTATTTTCAAGTTTGTTGTCTGAGGTGGTGAGTATAGTTTCCAATTTTTCTCCTGCAAGCATCATTCTCTATTCTTTGGCCCATCTAACAACTCTGTTTACTGCTCTTTAAGCGATTTCGATTGCCTCATTAAGTGAATCAGCTTGTATTGCAGTAGCCATGTCATCTGCAAAAAGAGAGCTCATGCACTCAAGGTGGATGTATGTAGTTAGTTAGGTCATCTATGAACAGATTGAATAAAAGTGGTGCTAGCAGCGAGCCTTGTGCTCATATTCACCAAATCTGCTTCCCCATGTAATTTCTTGCCAACTACTTTGTTGCATTTTTTGAATCTGTTGATCCAGTTGATGTCCACTTTTTAGATATTGGGTGTATTTGAATGTGTTGTAAATTTCTTTGTGTTTTTTCATGAATACTGGAACTTTTTAATCATGCATAAAATCTAATAACGGTTAGATTTTAGACAATCTATTTGTTCAAACTGTAAGTTTTAATACATTTAGAACTGTTGAAAGAACAACCCATTTCATATTGAGTAATTATTTGATTAGAATATTTCACATATTATGATGTAAGAATTCTTGGTGGAATATTTGAAATAATGACCTTTTTTAACAAGATAACAATTTCATATTTTTCTTTCAGTGATACATTTTTACACTTTTTTGAAGACATATTGGCAGAATATTCTGTATAAAGAATTAGATAATTTTTATTTAAAATATTAATGAATTATTTTATATACAATATGCAGACCTGGTTACCTCAAAACTTAGAAAATTTTACAAAACGTATGTACTTTTCAATCGAAGCACAGTACATTTAAATAAATCTCTATCTTTTTACACAATAGCACTATCTCCAGTTCAGGTCACAGTGGTTATTAAACAAATCCAAAAGCAATCTAATCCAACATAACTAAACTAAATCTTTCTCAAATCAAACTGGAATGGAATGACTGAATATACTTCATACGAGAGTTTTTAAATTAATAATAAATAGTACATAGGTATATTTTAGTTTACATAAATCATAACATACTGTTAAAATGTGAGTAATACGTTTCTATATCATACATTATTACAATGCAATGTTAAAATATGAACATGTGTTCACTGGATTACTTATCATATTTTTTTAAAGACTTATATGATAACTGGATTTCAGTTTCCTTAGTTTGATTGGGAGAAAACCGTTTGCTCGGATTAAAGACATCTGGCTGTACCTTAAGAACAAGTAAGGCATCCAGAGTGTCTGGACCCATCAACGCCATCTAGTCAGTTTTATTTTTCCTGACCTGAGAGAATATTTGCTCACATGCCGCATTTCAATGGTCAAGCATACATTTAATCTTATTTTTACACTAATTCAAACTTTGAATTTTTGAAAGTGGTAATTCAAAATGAAGTATATTTTCATAAAACTAAATTAATAAATAGCACTACATATTATGTAAGTAACAGCAACCTCTTAAATGAATGTGTCAACATATACATATTATAGGGTTTGCATGATGGATTTGAGTTATTGTTAACAACATTTTAATACAAGTTAAGACATGTATCAATGAACACAAATCTGCTATTTTGAACTTTACTCCTTATAGTGCTATGCTATAAATATCCATTCATTAATTAAAAATACAATTTGGCAGCTATTTTAATTTATTTTGCACTTTTTGGTTTTGAATCAATAATGTCCCTTTTGTGTATTAATGATGATGCAGAACGCAATGTTTTTAATTTTTTAGAAAAATGTTTGATTATACTCCTTTCAAATGTGGTCTCCTTTGTGTTAGAGAGGACTCTGAACCTAAACGTAAGAAATATGTATCTATTTCGTTGTATTATATAAGCCATGGTAATTGTTAAAATATTCGTTTAGAAATATTTTTTGTATATGCAATAAAAAGTTATTAGTTCTATATTCTGCAGCAATAGTTACCTTTTTATAGAAATGTATTTTAAAAACGTCATTATTTTTATAAAATTATAAGCACCGCTTATTTTTTACATTATTAATTTTTTAATATGTATAATTTGTTTTGAATTATATATTTTTTGTTTCTCAAAATGATCGATTTAATTGTGATAATTTTTGTGTTAATTTTTACAAGTAATATTCTTGACAATTTTATTGTAAGATTTGTTATCACTTTAATTCTAATCACTTATTAATTTTAAATTTAAATCACTTATTATTTTAATTTTCAACTTATATTTTTTTAGCTGTCTCGTTAAAATCAGTGGATGTTTCATGTAAGATACAGAATCTTTTATGTAACGTTACATCCAAACTTACGTATGTCAACAAGGAAGACAAAAACATAGAAGCAGTGTTTATTTTTCCACTGGATGAAGGAAGTGCTATTTACCATTTTGAGGCTTTAATTGAAGATCGCAAAATTATTGCACAATGTCAAGAAAAGAATGAGGTAATTTACTCGTTATTATTTACGATTGATAGATATTACTTTTTGATTAGTGTTAAAATGATCATGAATTATTATAGTTTAAAAATTATAACATTAATTTCTAAATATCAACTTATGACTATTTTTTATACGTTGCCGTTGGAATTATTGATATAATTTCTGAATGTTTTGCCTCTGCTTAATGGTTCATTTTAAATAGGCAAAGGAGACTTATGACAAAGCTGTGGAAAGTGGTAAGACCGCGTTTATTCTTGAAGAAGATGACCGGTCAAGTGACACATTTAAGTGTTTATTGGGGAATTTGGTCCCCAACGCGACAGTTGTTATTACTCTGAAGTATGTGACGGAATTGACTGCTGTGGGAGAACCAACACCAGGAACTAACGAAGTGATTCCACTTTCTCTCGTGCTACCTTCTGTTCTCAATCCTCGATATGATCCCTCCAGTAAAATACTTTATTTGAGTTATTTATATCTATTCTGTTTGAATTTATGTTTTTGTTTATTTAAATATTGTAATTATATATAAAATGATTGATCTTTTTTACAAAATAAATTAATATTACTTAAATAGTAAAATGCAGCTTTCAGTATTTAATAACAAACACGGTAGTTATTTACAACGCCATGCAACAATTGGTATAATGCATGGTATATTGTTTCATATTTGAATTTTTCGTTCCATTTTTTATTATTTTTATACTATAGCATTTATTTGTTTTCACTTTTGTAGGAAAATTGGATTCCTATAATTATGAAACGAAGTATGCTGTAGCGCCAATGTCATATACTTTTAATTTTTCGGCTGAAATTGAAGCTACTCAGATCATTGAAGCTATTTCCTCAACAAAAGATGCATATTCACTGGAATACACCAATTCTGAAAAAACCAATGCTAAAGTATTATGAATGATGAATTTTGTAAATATAATTATCGTTAAATTAAAAAAAAAATTTTGTTTCAATTTTTTTAATTCTCATTAAATTATAATTATTTCATTATATTGTTACAGAATAGTATTACAGAATACAGTAATACAGAATAGTATTAGCTTTTAAAACATTTCCAGTTAATGATTGCATGTCTTCATGATAAAATATTAGTCTTTTGGTAATTCTATATATGTATAATAATGCAGTGTATCGATTGTTTGGTTTTTTACAGGTGATTCTGACTTCCAAATTTGATTTTGACCACGATCTTGATCTTAAGGTTCAATACTCTAACAATCATAAGCCCCATGTTGTCTACGAGCGTTGCCCTACAGAAGATTCGAGTGATGGCTTCAATGCTGATACTGTTATGCTCAACTTTTTGCCAGAAATTGATTTTTCCACTATTACGGATGATGCCAAATTTGAGTTTGTATTTTTGGTAGATAGATCTGGTATGTTATTAAGATTAGATTTGAGTTGTTTAAATTATTTAATTTTAGTTTCTATTAAAATCTGATAGATTTAATATTATAGTCATCACTAATTTTAATGAAATATTGTATTCATTACAATTTTTCGAAGTTATTATTTTCTTTTAAACGTATTTTGTTCTTTTTATTTGATTTTAATTGTTTACTATTTTGCACTATGTAGACGTTTCTTAATTTAGTAATATTCTGAGTTACATTTTTAGTCTTTTGATGCGATTATTTAACAAATTACATCTATGACATTTCACATACTTATTATCAAATAAAAATGAAGCTGGATACTGTAAATTATGCTTTAATATTAATTTATTGATTTATTGCAGTTTGCTAAATTGAACAGTAAAAGCCTTATTTCTGCTATATGTGTACATACATGCACAAATACTGAGAAATAATTATAACTTGTTATTTGATTTTCAGGAAGTATGGGCGGTGACAGAATTGATAGCGCAAGAGAGTCTTTGCTTCTTTTTCTCAAGAGTCTTCCTATGGATTGTCGATTCCAAATTGTTGGATTTGGTTCTGAATATCATAGCTTATTTCAGGGGTAAACATTGATTTTAAACTCGTAACATGTTGGTATACTTGAAATATGGAAATATTAAATTGATCAAATAGTTAAATTAGATAATTATTTATTTCTCTTTTGAATATATATTTTATATTAATTAATATGAGATTCGGTCAATTACTTTGTAGACAAAATAGTAAAATGCGCGCATAGAGTAAGGGTACTATAGACTTTGAACTCATAGATTATTTATGCAGTTTAATACTGCTAAGTCCTCACATCAAAGCATGTTGTATGTTTTGAAACAAATTGTAGCACCTTTGTGATTATTATACTTATTTCATTTTTCATTGTATGTTTTTCTATAAAAAACAATATAATATAATAATTCATAAAGGTGTTATAATTTGTTTCAATTCGTTTGTATTTGTGATTAACTTGGTGTTTACATTTGTTTTATTTGTTGATACGTTCAACAAATGAAATATTTAGTAACCCAATGGCATATTATTTTTATTTCATAATAAATGTAGTAAAATGCAACCGAAAATCACTTTATGCAGCATTATACTCTCTAAAAGAAAACAGTAAAATACTCGACTTTATAAAAACATTTTAAAAAGCCCTATTTTGCTTTGGCATCGTATTGATATGGCAAGTCATATTCTATTCAGCAATATTTTAAAATAATAACATTTTTAATTTAGAAACAAATATATTTTGATATATTAAAATATAGCTTTTTGCTATACCAAATTAATAATTACAATATGCTGCATACAAAATCAACAAACAGTTAAAACTCAGTAAATTGATTGTATGTTTGTCAGTCAGTCCCTCTATTGAGAGTGTAGCCTCTAATTACACGCCGGAATCTTTTTCTGTCTTATGCCATTTTGCTTGCGTTGTGTATAGATCAAGTGAGCTCAACAATCTTGTCCCATCTGATCCTTGGTTGTCATCTTTCTCTCTTTTTCGGCATGGTTGACTCCATGATTTTTTTATCGAAACCATGGTGGCGTTTGATGTGTCCAAACTAAGTAAGTTTCTACTTTTTGATATACCGCAGCGGCCAGTTTTCTTTAACATCCAACTCTTTCTGAATACTCTCATTTGTGCGATATGCTATGTCCTTGCACTCTATGGATCCTCCTGTATAGCAACTCTTAAAGACATACTTTTTCGTTTGGTCTGCCTTCGAGTTTCGAATGTAGATGTAACTACTGAGAATATACATGTTCCGAGCAGATTCAATTTAGTCATTTATCTTGTCCATGCCACAGACTTTTCATGTTAGCTAGTACAATCAGTTCCATTGTAAGTCTACTGCTGCCATCTTTCCCATTACGAGCGCCTAGATAGCTGAAATGCCCAACCTCTTCTGAAGGGTGACCCCAACACTTATCCCCATATAGTTTGGTTAATTTCCAGTGATTTATATTACTTTTCTATTCTTGGCATTCATTTTCAGGCCATATTCTCGGCTTCGTTCATCTGTATAGTCTGCACAAGATGATTGGGCGCTTGCTTTGGCTTGAATAATATGACTGCAGCTCTTTAAATTGATTATACTCAATGAACAATTTTAGGAATCAGCATAGAGTAATATTAATTGATTTCGCATTCATCACGTTATAAATTTTTGAAAATAGAACATCTGTCTATCAATAATTTGTGGAATCAGTATGTAGCAATCGATTTATTTGCCTCTATTTGCTAATTAAGTCAAGGTAAATTACATTTTATAAATTTGAATCATACATAAAATTATATATAAAGATTATAATATATTGTCATAATTTTACACATTGATCGTGATAAATTTATTGTTTATATTATATAGATTTGTTCATAGAAATAGAAGTAACAAATTAATAGTGGTCCAAGTTTCAGCGCACTAGCAATGAAAACCGAATATCGTTATGTTTAATAAATACGATTTTACTTGTTTGTAGCTTATGTTTCATGTCTTTTAAATGACGAAGCCGTTGTTATTATCAATTGAAAACTAATTCATAATAAATGGTTGCATTTGTTTTCGATATACAATATTTTTTCAAGCGTAGTTACTGGTTTTATTGCTTTTGACAAAGGTGCCTGTATAGGTGCTTATTTCGGTATACCGTCTATATAAATTCGGAGCTATGATATATGAACTTAATGATTCACCATGCCCTAGTCCATTAACTCGACAGTAAAGATATAAAATACGAGCAGAATTTAAAGTCGAATATAATGGTTGAAATCACATTATCTGCAGTGAAATATTTGCATTTTTGCAACATGACTCTCAATGCAATTGATAACCTCGTATGTTAGAGCGACATTCTCAACCAAGCCAAGCTTCTCAGCACCGAGGTAATATTTTCAACGTCTTTATCGCTTGAGTCGAATGACTAATTAGAATTCAACAAGCAGTCTCAATTGGATTTAACATAAACCAAAAGCCTATACGATTTCTCATAGACCTTATAGATTTCAGAAAGTCCTTCGACTGCACATGGAAAATGGTCTTATCAGCAAGCTTATCATCTACAGAGTTTCCACTTGCATAACATCAGAAAATAAAAAAAATATCATACTCTTAATAATAAAACCACCAGAAACAAGGTAATCATATTATATGCTTACATGATGAATAATTTATACAGGTGTAATATTATTGTATATAATATATATATATTGTATTTTAATTATTGTTTGATTAATTTAACTACAGAGAACTTCCCACTTACATAACAGCAGAGAAAAAAATTTTGCTCTGAAAAATCATCAGAAACAAGGTGTACTACAAGAAAAAAAGCTTAACCAAAGTTTACAATTACCCAAGATTTTGACCATAATATGATACATTATGACAAATAGAATTACAACTGAACGAAAGTTTTTGGAAGCCCCTATCTCGAAGTTAAATCCCTGGACAGCGCAGTATTATCCCCTTCTTATGGGATATCGGCCATTTTGACCGATACTTATGAACTCACATTGAGACGGGAGCAATACAATGACTGAAAAAATGTATGCTTATTGTTAAAATATGGAACAGACATTGTCATTTGTCAAAAACTATGATCAATAAATAATTTGGAAATAAAAAACAGAATATGCGATAAATGCCAAGAAGAAGACAAGATCACCATAACACTTGAATTATTCTGCCACAAGGAATACAAGGAACGGCATACATAAAAAGCTTCGAAAACCTCTTCGATAACGGGAGCATAATTAGTTACATCAGTGGCTCACCCGAAGTTATTTCCGAAACAGCTCCGAAAATTTAATGAGTGAATTTGGTTAACCGTTTTCATGTTTATAAGGGATTTTTAATTTATTCCTAAAGTCAAATTTAATTCAGAAACTATTCTTTAACTGATTTGCTTAATTTCTTTATTGCATTACATAAATATTCCGAATCAAACGTATTCCTGGATAATTTTATTCCAAAAAAATCCTTCTCTCTGCTAACAGCGGTTTACAGCCCTACAGTCAACAGACTCTAAACGAGGCTCTTGAGTATCAACGGAACTTGCAGGCTAACTATGGCGGAACGGAGGTGCTGGCCCCACTTCAACACATCTATGATACTCCACCCAATTCGGCCTATCTGCGGAACATTTTCTTCCTCACGGATGGTGATGTGTGCAACACTAGCGAGGTGGTAGGTCTGGTCTCACGACACACTTCCACTACGCGTATGTTCGCTGTGGGGATTGGCGAGGGAGTGAGCACTGCCCTTGTGAGTGGTGTGGCTCGAGCTGGGGGGGGCAGGGCCGAATTTGTCCGGGATAGGTGAGTATCTTTTTATTTGTTATAACAGGAGTTATAGCATTGAGTTTTAGTTATATTAAAATAATAAATAAATTAATGTCTTTTAGATTTTTTTCAAAATTAACCTGTCACTTTACTAGTTTAGTTTTAAAAGGATTACTGATTTTAACTACAATTCGACATAACCTTGCAAACTTTTAATAAAACAATAAATATAGTGTAAAATTAAAATTTTCCCATTGTTGATATTAAATTTGCACCATCATGTACTGTCCATTAGCTTTATTGTGCATGCATATAGACTAACTGTATTGTGGCTGTTGTTGTGATTACAGGTAATAATTGTACTAACTTTTGTAATAATTGGTGTTGTCGAGCTAATTAATTAATTAATTAATTATTATTATTATTAAAGCTTATTAATTACAAGTCTTGTAATTAACTGTATGGAATTATTTTTCAGAAACAATTTACTGAAATTAAAATACAGTGTACGAGCCTCTATGAATGAGTTAGGGTCGTAGGGTATCTAATGAGGTCTCTTTCATTCTACATAATATAATATTAATATACATATTTTATTAGTGTGTCTCTCATTATATTTTTAAGTGTATGTCTAGCAAATAATTGTAACATCATTAATTATAGAATGTTGAACCTTAATAGGTATTTGTGTTGAACATTTACTATACCCGCATATGTCAAATGAAAGCTGACTTTGAAGGAACCTTATTCTATATACTTATCAATTTTCTTGAACGCTTAGGTTTGTGAATAATCTTGCGTTGATGAAACGTTTATTACGCAGCTTATGATTAATTTAGTATGCTTATTCTAGTACTATTATTAATTTATATGTCGTATAAATTATATGCTTTGATTGTGCAAAAAGTACGCTGTATTGTATTATACATAGTTTATATTGTATCCGACTTGATTTATCAACTTGGTAAGTTATACTCACTACAATAGTAGAAATAACGTCTAGTAACAATATTTTATTTTCATAAATTAAAAAAACTTTGAAATGGTATATTCAATTCTATTACTTTTAGTAACATATATATGTATTATTTTAGTTTCTTTTTACATTCATTATTAGCTCTCAACTTCGCTCAAATGTGATGAGTCTGCTAAATTCTTCCGTTCAACCAGTTATTAGCAAGGTCACCATGAATTGGAGTCTTCCATCGGGCATTCAAACACTCTCTGTGCCTGACAAAATTCCAACTGTCTTTTCTGGCCGATATCTCACTACTTTTGGCCTTCTTGCAGGTTTGTGAGATACTTTACTCGTCACAATCAAATAAATACAAATAACCAGAGTATTTAAATCTCTGATAGTGAATGTAAAATTAAATGGTATTTAAGTATTGAAGGAAGTTATGAGATTGTTTATGAAGTGTTTTGTAAGGGTAACTAAAGGTACTATATTTTACTCGATAGGGAACTGGGAATAGGTGATTAAAAGAGACGATATAATATGATCATAATATTTAATTAGCGTTATTTCTAAACGTTACATTTATTGTATCTATATATTATAGACAGAAAACGTCGAGAATCAACTTCGCAGTAGTTTTTGTTAATTTGAGATTAAATAGATATATAATTGATGTGATATAGTATTATCGGGACTGGCGTTATTTTTTAGCTATATGTAGCAATTATATGCTATGAATGACATAATTATTATATTGAAGTATTAATGATATTGACTGTTTCTTAAAACTATAGTAAATCGTCGTTTTGCTTCTTCAGACATTTAGCTTTTTGAAAATTGATTAATTACGATTTTTCACTATTAGTAATTGATTCTTAAATGTTAAATAATATATTAAATAAATTGAATAAATAACAATGTTAAAAATAGACAATCAGGAATACATTGTTACTACTACTATATCTGTAATACTACAACTATACTATATTAATACTATAATATACTACATATTATAAAAATTTGAATACATGGGAAAATATAGGTTACATTAGGTAAAAGATAAAATTAAAAGTATCAACATTTATTTTCCAAAACGACCTAACATATTAGATTCTGTGAAATGAACACATTTCTATCATATTTCCAAAAACAAAATAATTATATGTGCGCATTATTTGCTTGACTTAGTAAATTTATTCTAAATGAACTTACATTTCATTCCGATCCACAACATCGATTGAGAGCATTGATTCTTTTACACGATATCTCTGAACTACAAAAATTGTATATTCATATTTCATTTGGATTTATTGAACTTTGAGTTAGTTACATTAGTTGTGATAATATTTAAAAAGAGATTAAACTTTTTTACGATGTTTTTTTAATATATAAATCAAGAGTCATATAGTAATATTTTACTTCGGTTTTTTTGATTTGTTAGCTAAATGGGTTTATGTAATTTTTATCATTATAGTAACTAAATTAGACAAGTATAAGCGGTACGCTTAAAAGAACTACCCTAATGCTGTAGTGAATATATTATATTCACACATTTAAATTGTATTTTGTCATCGTAAATTCTTTCCACTTTTAGGCGAACTCTCCAGACTAGAGACTTCTTTGGGAGAAGTTACTCTTTCAGCTATGGTAGGGAATCAACCTCAGTCCTTTAAGCTCAGCTTCACACGACCGAAGGTTGCTGATAAAGGCGGAGACTGTCCCCTGCGTAGATTCGCGGCCAAACGCCAGATTACGGACATGCAGGCAGTTGACGAGGATAAGATAAACAAGGCGGGCATTGTCCTCATTAGTACTCGAGCCAACATTGTCAGCCGGTTTACTTCACTCGTTGGAGTGGACAGTGAAGAACTTGCAAAGAGTGAGTCCCCTACCCCTTAAGTGTTAAGTCTTGTTCATGTGATCAACTTGATCCAGTTTGAAAAGGGGAACGTCTCTATTTTCATTGGCTTGCAAGTTTATAATCAGTTTATACCCAATTATTGACATTTAAGGCGTGCGTAATCAGTGACAATAGTAATACCTTAACATTATCTATCTTATTTCATAAATATAATGATATAATTATCTCATTTGTACATTATATTTATGTCACTCATATAAAAATCTGCATATTAATGTATAGCTTGATGAAGTAGTGCAGTTATTGCCCTCTCCAGTAATATTGTAATATATTTATTAGTCGCACTGGCTCACTCAACCTGGTATATGCCAACATTTAGCGTATAATTATAGTAGTCTCCCTGTCAAGTATAAAAGTTCACACTCTAAAACCAATTACAGGCTGAGTTTATACAGAACAAAATAAAACTATTAACTTCGTCAGATAATCATATTTAACTTCTTAATTTTCCTAGCGTGTGGACCTGAAATGCCCCATTCTCTTAAGGAGCTTTAAGTTTGTTTGTCTAGATTAACTTGTCAAATCGAGTCAATCGTGTAAATGTTTTTTATCAAACGACTCAATCATGCAGTACGTTTAAGATGGTTTTTGACATTGAAATTAATCAATCTATACATCTTTATAAAGTAAAACAAATATTTATTGTACTTCATATTATGTTGTGTGTCATTAGCTTTAACAAAAGCATATTATTGATTATTTCATACTATTGTAATATGCTTTCATTACTACTAAATTTTATTTGCACATTGCATAAAGGTAATTGTTTATATTGAAATTATTTGATTTTAATGATACTCAAGACGCTTGTCTACAACAGTAACTTATTTTAAACGAGTGTATTTATACCTATAGGTTGTTATTTTTAATTAGTGGGTTACGTAAATTGTGTTATCCATTTACACATTTTTAGTAGTTTGAAAGCAAAATATAGCCATTTTATTATTATAAAATTAAAGCCTAAATGACGATTTTCCTCTTTGTTTTAGTTATTTATTTATTAATAACAACCCAAAATGTTGTTAGTTTAAAATGAATAAATATAGTAAACTTAATACCATAACTTTGTAGTTATTATTATTAGTAAAATATATATTTTTCTAGTTATGTGTATACTTTAAATAAAAAAAATATATATATGTAGATACAATATTTTTCATAAGTTTTTTGACATTAATATGTTCATTTAATAATTAAAAATAAACTATTGTTCAACACCGTTTAAATATTACCTAATTCCATACTTAAATGAACTTGTAATTCAAATTCATATTTTCTATTTATTTAAATAATACTATGTCATTGGTTTTTTTAATTAGTTTAGGAATTATTTTTTCTTCTTGAAACTAATTAATCCGTGCTATGTTTTACCCTAGAGTATTAACTAATTCCATTTCTTATTATGCAACTGGAATAAGATTAAATTTGTGTAAGTTTAAATTTAACTAGGAAACCTGTTAGATTAAGAGATGACTAACATCAGGGAAAGAGTTGATATCCATATGAATGCAGTATTCTTTGCTTCTTATTTTTAAGACATGGGTGCTCCAAAGCGAAGAGTGATACCTCGTCCAATGCCAGTAAGTAAAAAATATCTAAATTAAATTTTTCTCCTGCTTCTTCTTTTTATGTATACGATAGCTTACCATTTAGAGGAGTTATATAAAATTAATCTACGAGTGCGAAGCACGAGTAGATTCAATTTTTATGACTCCGAAAAAATGGTAAGCTATTGATATTTCTATTCCGTAAATTATGTTGTCTATGACGTATTTAACCATGAAAATCATTTGAAATATCTTAACAATAATAAATATCATATTTATGAATTTCAAATCATAAATTGTTTTAAATATGACTGACGATATAGAAATGTTAGATTTAGATGATTTTGATTTTAATGAGTTAGATGAAGTTATTGCTAATATGGAGAAGACAGATGTTGTTAATGTGGTCGTTCAATCATCAAATAATGTTCCATCTAGATTTGCATCAACAACAAGCGCTGAATTGGAAAATCATTTAAAAGATCGTGTTCCTCAGAAAACACAA
>JAYRBW010001587.1:0-13983 GCA_036023295.1 Invenusta paracnida | reverse complement strand
ATTGGAAAAGGCAGCTGTAAAGAGGAGAACAAGGAATAGTTTTACGAGAAATTGATCGACGTATTACGAGTAATTACTATTATGCATTCTTAATTCTGTCCAAATATATAACTGATAAGAAACACATTCCATATCAATATCATGTCGGTGCCCATTTTAAGAACATATTTTGTTAATACGCATGTATTCAATTCTAAAAGCCTAAAGAATCAAAAATAAATTTATATAATTCTGTGAAGCCTTCATAACTTTAATAATAAAAGAATTTCGTAAACCTTTTGCAGGTTTCTTTAATGGACCTTAATTTGTGAAATAAACAATAAAATGTAACACAAATATTTTCAAAAATTAAAAGGGATTTGTTTTCCAAGTGTGCAGACAGCTTACCTTGACTGCGAATGAGCTGCGATATCTCATTGGTGTGATTTGTCAGTCTTTCAGCCAACTCTTTCGTGTCATTTCGTATTCTTTCGAGAATGTTCGTCTGTGAATTGCCACTTATTTTGCCAATAAGATTTTCTTTGAGGTTTTCAATCTTCTTAACACATCTCATTTCGGAATGTTCCAGTTTCTTCGAGATATCAAAAAGTTTTCCATCTAATTTCTTCACACTGCTTTTTACGATATCCTCCAGTTTTTCTATTCTTTTACCCAAATTATCAATATTTCTTAGAATTATCTTAACACCATCTTCCAGCATATCGTCACCGTTTTCCTTCCTTGGAAGTACATCAGGGCCCCCATAATGTCCAGCATATGTATCATACAAAGTAGAAATCCCAAATGTAACAATAAGGAAAACTATAATCTGAACTGGAAGTGCAGCCATTGTAATTTCTGAAAAGCAAACAATTTACAAAGCACTGTTACTAAATAATGACAAGACTGGATGAACTATATATTAGAGTGACGCAGTTTGGCTAAAGAGACACCAACAAGACATTTGCTTAGTAAATAATAGTATGTACACCTCTTATGCCGTTCAGAGACATTTATAAGATGAATAAGTTTTGCAAAGTTGGTCAAGCTTTTACTCAGCTGCATCTCAAAAGAAATGAAGTAATCATTCCATTTGCATGAATTTTGGGCATATTTCAATTTAGAAATAAATTTATATTTTTTAGTTTAATGTATCGTTAATAATGGAAGAAAATTCACTACATGGTATAAGTACGAGTATTATTTCTTTAATTTATTCTATTTTAAAGTGTAAACTAAAATAATGAAATAATATTTACTTGTAAAGGTTTTGGTTGAACATATAACTCAGTGAAATTCAACAGAATACTAAACGTAATAGTTTACGTTAGAAAGGGTTCTCCACAACATATTTTCAAATCTAAAGCGAACCATTTTAAACATCTTTGACGCAAACATTCCATAAGAAAATAATATTGCTCACCATAATACTACAATTTAAAAATTACATTTGTATTTCTTAATACAACATCAATTCATTGGAAACAAATAAATACTTATAAAGAAATTCTAAAATACTAATGTTGTGTTCGCCAAAGATGAACGAAAAATATAATTTAGTAAATCAATAAATACACAACATATTTACATGTAACAAATGTTCTTTGAATACCTAAACTATTACATAAGCTATAAGATATCAACAGTTATGATTACATTAGATATCTTGTGTCTTATGATTTAAGAAATAAAATGGTAATAACAGTTAACTGATTTAAATAGATTTTGATCAAACAATTGGTTTTTGACGTAGTAATAATGAAACAATTTGGATGAATTTATAGCAGCATTGAAATTCAGGTATGAAAAATAAAAATACTCAGCTCAATATCAATAAAATATTAATAATAGTCTGATTCTAAAATGTTGTTTATCTGAAAACAATCAGAATGATGTAGCTTTTGTCTATGAAATAAATCTCAAAGAGAACGACAGCTTATACAAAAACATTGCATTCAAATGTTGAAAACATAATATATTTTTGAGATGTGTGTGCAGCCCAGCACAAAAATAAAAGCAAACTTTTAAACCTCTGCACACACAACTGGTTTTTACGCCAGTGCTGAGTGGATATTCTCTGCCACTAGTCATGGGAAGTATCCCCGTAATGCACTAGGTGGCACATTGAAAGGGAGATTTCGATAGCTAGTTTGCAAAGGCCTAATGATTAAATTATTCTAAATGTCACCTCTATGTCTGTATTTTGTGAAAAATGTTTTAATTTTTTAAATTTAGCTGAATACTTTAGACAATCAATGGAACAATCTAGAGATCAGATTAAAGGAATATTTCAGGAATAATGACATTCCACCATTTTATCCACCTCAATCCAGGTGTTCCTTCACTCATGTTCTGAAAATATTGTCTTCTCCTTCACCAATAATTGGAAGATAGTACACAATTTCAAAGATAAAACAGACAGTGTAAATAATCTTTACAAAAAACAATGTAACTCACTTTTTACATAAACTATTGAGCATTTTTTGTATTTTCATACTATATTTTCAAATAAATACTTTTCTAATTTTTTAAGTTGAACACTTGATTGTAATATTAAGTATATCCTTTTATATATTTACTTATATGTACCAATTTATTGTATGTAATTTTACTATTCTGAGATATCAGTTTTATTTAATAATCCTCACAATAACTTTTTAAAATAAAAATGTCATCTTTGTACTAATTAATAAACTAGTATATATATAACATATATGGCATATTATAGTGTCTAAAACCCATAACCTGAAACAATATTTTAGAAACAATATTTTGTTAAATCTAACAAAACACTATCACAGTTGTTTGCCAGTTTATTGGGATCAAGGTATTATATGTATCAAATTTGAGAAATAGGATTTTTGAACCTTTTGAGTTACATTGATTTTAGCATTTCGGTTCTTTTAAGCCATTATTTACTAAGAAACTGCATAAAATTATCATAATATTTCATTTAATTTATAGTACAACTATTATACATTTGATTATTGCAAAGAAAAGAATATATGAAAATACTTAGTACAATAAAAGAGAAAATCAAAGCCTCTTTCAGGATCAAGTCATCACCCACTTTGTTAGGTGATCAATACACAGGGTTGGCCTTAAGTTACCAGTCAATTGCAATGTTATATTATATTATGCCTCATGCTCAGGGCAGCAAACATCTCTTTGTACAAATGGAAATCGAGATTTGATGCTGCAATTCTTTGTAAAGCAGCCTCAAAGTTTAGCAGTATCTGCATTGAGACAAATGAAAATATCCAAAACTTAACTGCAATGCTTAATACAGAATGCTGGATTAAAAAGTTACCATTTATGATTGGTGCATGGGCTTATTGATGACAATGGTGATAGGCAGTTGTAGTTCTGCAAGCTGCTCAAAAACCAATTGTTAAAAACTCCTGAACTTCTGTATAACATAATCTGGATGGATGAGTCAACATTTAAGCTATCAGATCACATCAACTGATATAATTGTGTGCATTAAGCAACAAGTAATCCACACGCAACATTTCAACAGCAATTAAATAAATCTGGTGTCTCTGTTTGGGGTGGCCTTTCTAACAGAGGAGTAATTGGTCCCATTTTCTTAGATGGAAAATTGATGGGTGCCAAGTATATCACTGTGTTACAAAATAAAATTGTTCCTGTGTGCAGCAACATGGTGACTTTGATTCATTGTAGTTTCCACAATATGGTGCACCACAGCATTATGCAAGCATTGTCCAAGACTATCTGGATGAAACTTCCCTAGCCACTGGATTGGGAGATGTGGCAGTGTGGATTGGCCCCAACAGTCACCCAACCTCACACCACTTGACTATTTCTTTTTGGGATGGCTAAAGATTATGTTTACAAAGAAAGAACAGCTGACATCAATGCTATGAAAGAAAGAATTACTGTTTACTTCAATAACATTAGCAATATACTCGAAACAATCTGAAAAAGTCTGCCAAAGTATTGCTGTTAGATGTCAAAAATGTATAGATGCTAATGGTATGCAGTTAAAACATTTTTAATTACTTAATTTCTATGTTGTTTACAAGTTTTCATAATTTTTTGTTGATAATAATATATGATAATAACTTATATTTCATTATAGTATTGCAATAGACCAGTAACTTATAACAAGCCTTAAGTTATCTTTTTATATTTAGACAACAAATATAATTTTTGTGGAACTTAATTGTAAAAAAGGAATTTTATATTAAAAAATAAATCAGTTTATAAAATATATTATGACTAGAGTTAAAAATATAATATCAATTTTATTTTAAATAGTAAAAGTCACTGGTATTAACAATGGTATTTAACAATGGTATTACAACCTTGAAAAGTTCGCCTGCCCAATGGTTTTACAAAATTTGAATTGAAAACTTGTTTGTTAATGTTTCCTTATTGGCTAAATTGTTATTTAGATACCAAGCACATTTCATATATATACGTACATAGTTATGAGTAGGCATATTCAACCAGACAGGTAAAGTACCACTATTTATGCAAAGCAAAATATTCTAATAATATATACACAATACACCTTTCATGTAGATTCTGTTTAGGTTTATTATATTATTTTAGATATTTTCTGGATGCTCATTCATCACATATTAGCATAATATTTATTATACACTATAGATAATAATATAATTATTACTTTATTATAGATAAATAGAATACAAATGTTCAATATATCTACAAAATTCTTATTCATTTCATAGCATTATTACATATGTATAAATTATCAATATTACATTCTAGTATTCTATATAATTTACCATACTTTATAATTTATTGTACTCCCTGATATAACTTACTTGACAGATATATTTTGTTCATTTGAATATTCAATAACATCATATTTTAATGTAATTTATATTTACTTATGTGGCAATATGTCATAATGTTGAGTTTTGTAGAACAAAGTTAGATTAGTCTATTACAATTTATTGAAATTATTTTTCAGCTGTAATATATAATTATCTAAATAATAAAAGGGACCCTACATAATAACAATGTAATGACCACCAATAGAACAACTATTGCCTAATAATAATTAATTCCTTCTCTGTTTCCTTTCTTTCAATAACAGTGCACACTGTAAGAATTTATAAACGTGTTATAAACCTACATGCAAGATTGCATCTGTGTGAAAATGAAGAGTATGGAAAAGCTGAAAGACTCAGCTGATATGAGTCATCATAGTAAAACATTGCAGTTATATCAAAGAATTTTGTTATCAGTGGTCAGACTGAGGGGGGGGATGATAATCGATACTGGCATAGAATTTTCTTAAGCCATGAAAATGACTTACAGATGTAATGAGCATCTCTTCTCTTCCTTCTCTCTGGTCTTAGGTACCATGCACCAAATAGATAGTCAGTACTTTATTACATGTTCTCATTTTGTGATATCTACACACGCACACAAGCTTATAATATAACCTGAATCATGTATAAGCTAACTATAAGGGAAGAGAATATTAAATACACATATAATGCTGAAAAGAAATTATGAAAGTGTGAATAAACTTAGAAGAGTGTGTGGTTATATCATTTGTGTCTTATGATATAATACATTTTAGAAATGCTTCAGGTATGGTATTTATATTGATTTTATAATCAATTTAATAAACGTTGGCTAGTCAATGTGTGTGCTACAATCCAGTAGTACACAGATGCAGTATAAGAATGTTTATAGAGAGCTACAATTTTAAGGAGCAATGGTCAAATGGTTACAACGAGAGGCTAGCAATCCAATGGTCGAGTGTTCAAATCGAGACTACTTACTCCTGGTTGTAGCAAACTATTTATGCTGGCATTGACTAAATACTTTGTCTATGTAAAGTAAGTAATTTATAAAAAATTTATATAAATATATAAATGTGCTTCCAAAAAAGGATTAAGTTCATTTGTATCATATGGTATTTATAAATTGGAAATAGAGTACTTCTTGATTTTTATAACTGGCACCCACCAATATTATGGAGGGTAAACTGTACAATATTATACATGTAAATAATCATAATTTAATGAGAAGAAACAGCAGAAATTGATTTACAATATGACAAGACTGATATATGGTAATTACTAAGGTATAGGTAGGTAGATACAATAATAAACATAAATATATATTTTAGTAATAGGTTATTATAGCATTATATTGGATATGTAGATATAAGATAATAATATGCAAAATAAGGCAATAAAGGTAACACAAAAGTTAAAATATAGTTGACAAAAGAGAGAAAATTATTAGTAAGTAGAAGTGGTCAGCAAAGTGTAGGAAAATTTGTAAATAAGTAGCTTATCTATCATTATACAAAACTAGCATAAAAAACGTTGATGTTGCCAATTTCTTATTAGCCAATCAAAATATTCTAAAGCAGTGTGGTTGTTCCTCACTTCATCTGTTCCAGCCAATAGATTTTTGATGGCTAACAAAAAAGGCCCTTTGATGGCCTTTTGATGGCCCTAACCCTAACCCTAATCTAACAGAAAACAGGTGACATTCATCCAACAGCCTAAATGAATCCTTGTATCTGTATTTTAGTTATTACAATTGCTAGAAATGCGTTCATTTTTATTCTTAAGTTACAATCAAGGTTTGCTAGGTAAGTTAACTTTGATTTTGTATGTATACCTTTAAAATCAAAAATATGTTTATTAAATATATTTATTTACAACTTTTGAATATAATAAGACAGTAAGCTGACATTTTGGATTATGCCTTGCAATTACTAGAACAATAATTATAATATAAATAATTTAAAAGGTCAAGCTTAGTGGTTACACAACCCTGTGTTTTGGTGTGGAATGAGCCAGACCTGCCTGGCAGAAATCAAATGATTGGGTACTAAATAGATAAGCCTGTTTCCTCTGCAATGTGTTGGGGCTGATGAAGCATTATTGACATTAAACTGTTTTTTTTTATATGTTTTATGGGCTATACTTAACTATGTCACTCTATGACTATATTATATTATATTAGTCTATGCTATAGAATGTCATTACATATATTATTATATGTCACTATAATATGGTATACCATGGGCATTGGAACTATTGGCACAGAGCCACGTTTCTGGCCCCAATAATTTATTTTAATATTCAGAAATTTATTGTCAAAAAATGAAATTTGGAAATTCAATTTTCTAAGAGTATAATAAAGACAGTAGTTAATAATTTGGCAAGGCAAGAAGCATAATATCTGAAGTTTAAGGTATAATTTAAAAATGTAGTTATCTATTATTTGTGTATTAAAATTTACTTTTCAATCTTTATCTAAAATGAAATAGAAATCTTATCCAATGAACAAAGTATATATAATATATAATATAACAATATTATCTATATTTTATGTATCAATTATATGTCTTATGTGGGTGTGACCAGCACACGGGCATTGATTGGCTGGATTCTAGAATTCCTTGATTACCTGTAATATATTAGCCATATTCTGTCTAATATAGCTATTTAAAGATTGTTGATAGTAGTATAGATTAGTAGTAAAGACTTAGTATATATATGTGTAGGTAACTATGTGTATATATCAATACAAATATTGTTTTTTTAGTTAATCATATTTTCATAAAACAGAAAGTCAAATATTATTATTTCATTTTATGTATAAAACTAATTTTTTGGACATTTATCTTTTGAAATTGTTGCGGCCCTAATGTTAATGAGCTTCCAATACACTTGTATACATTAATATTATTGTATTTGACTATATGTTATTGTTATACCATGTTTATTTATATTATTATTTATTTTATACAAATCATATTCATTTTCAATAAATTAATCTATAAGTAATTATAAATTAAAAAGAAGTCTATCTTTCTGAAAAGTAGCTGGATAGACACTATGTAAACTAATTTTGAGTTGTATTTTTTGTTTTATGTCTATGATTTAAGTTTAATATTGCTTTATAATATGGCCAGGCCATACTTATAAATACATATACTACATTAGACTTGGAGATAAAAATTAAATTTCTATTTTTTTGCTTTGTCTATAATATTAATAATTCACAATCTTTGCAGTGGTAATGCTAATGGTTTGTCTTTTTTTACTGAAGTTTAACTTTAAGTTTAGTTTTAGAAAGTGCAGTCTATTGGAATGTACATAGATAATAATTCTTCAATAGTATTCAATAGTGTTGAATATTATTTTTACATACATCTCAATAATGGAACCTGCTATTGGTGTGTACTCATTAACTGTATAATCTGACCATATTTTAATGTGCAAGAAACCTTGAATTTGACATCTACAATATCTAGCACCACTATTTTTCATATTATAACTGTAGTTATTTATTATATATCCCAAACGAACAATATGTGCTAAACTTATTTAAAGGTGAGGACATACATATATGTGTCAATAGCAGTGGCCTTAGTTTAAATAGTTATAAGTTATATAATATCCTCTATAATGATAGCTCATTCTTTCACAAATATTACATATGTAACAAAAATATAATCAAAAACAAAAAAGTTATATTGAAAATATTTGTCACAACTGGATACAAGCAAAGAACTAAGCCCTATCTCAGTAAACGAAATGTCTATTCGGTCATTCGGAGATATCTCCTGAAAATACTTTAAAAAATATCTCGGAGATGTCCATATTGAAATTATGTGCCAATCTGTTGCTACGAAACGAATTCAACGTTGCTATCTACCCTAAAAATATTGAAATGTTTAAACAACGATTATGGAATTGTTTTGTACATAATAATTGAATAAATACTTAAGAGGTAAAAATTAATTAAATGTAATAATTACACTGACATACCAACATAATATCTATAAAAATTTACGCATAATTAAATTTTTAGGTAGACTTTGTTAGACGACCGTTAAATACGATCTTATATTTTTTACATTGATGTAATTATATTGTTAAACATAGATTATATAAGTGCGTGGATATAGGTATATAAATGTACGCCTAATTAAATGTTTATATATACATCGTTAGATGACCATAAATGTACCTATCATACAATATATAAAATAATTAATGTAATTATATAGTTAAGCATAGATATATGATCTATATATAGATATTATATTATAATATTATGATGATTTTTTGGTTTTTATAATTAAATTAAGGAAGAATTTATAGTACCTACTTATTGTTTAATATATTTAATTTTCTGAAATAATTTTGTTGGTATTCTTTTGGTGATTTCAACAATTTAAAGGTTATTTGTTAATTTATTCCATTCTACTACGAATAATTATTACACTAATTAGTAACACTACTATGAAAATATTACGAATTGTTATAATTTTTTCAAAGGGGCGATACAATATTTTCTCTTCATTAAACAAAATTGAAATTTTGTGCCATGATGTCTTCTATATAAGGCAAAAGTTTAATGATTCTATTTTGAGAATAATAATCATGTTTATTTGTGGTAAAAGACATTAGTCATAATATTTCTTAGACAACACAGCTTGTGTACAGGCACATACTACTTCTTCTATATATTCTGCGTAAATATTTATACTTTAATAATATACTTATAAAACATTTTTGCACATTTTGAATTACACAACCATATATTCAATATTGATGATTGATAGTGTCATATTTGACAATTATTGAATAAGAAATATCAACAAAAACATTAATTATCTCTCTCTATATATATATTAAGTGATCGTTGTATACATACATATTTGTATATAAAACTTTCGAATTCTGCAGTGATAAATCAAAAGTGACAGTATAATCATCCTGACACTATCTACAAAGTCGTTATAGACAAATTCAACAGTATATCCACTTATATTTTACAAAGGTATACCACCATTTAATCATACATATTTTTCAACCGCAAATTTTTCTGAAAGCAATATTTGTTTTTATAAATAATAATTTATTTTGAACAAAACAATATTTTGGTAAACAATTTAAACAATATCTCCGAATTGCAATGGCCTTCTGTAAATACTCTACGCTACATTGATTGATATGGTCAGTGAACACTGATTGGCCAACAGCGTAGATATAGAGATACGCCATATAACAAAGAGTGGAGGCAATGCGATCTAACACATTGCAGACATACCTACTCTTGTATTTATTTCTTTTATCAATCTGTATCACTTCTGTTTCGAACTATTATTTTAGCATATTGACCAAACTTTTTATTAAATAAACAATTACATTTCTTTAATAATTTGAACATATTGATTTGGAGATACCAATACTATACTCACTTAAATGATAACCATGTAAGTAACGGGCCAACTAAACGAGCTCCGTTCACCACATTAGTTTACAATGTTAATCAAACGACAAATGTGTTGCTATTGGTTGCACCGATAAAAACATTGAATAAAGACAGAGTTAGCGTCAAGATGTTTTTATAATATATAGGAATATACCAGCGAAATTTAACTTGTTATACATACAATATTTAAACAATATATGTGTTACCCGAAATTTCGGAAGAGGCTATGCGCAAATAATTCTCTCTGAATATTCAGAATGTAAGAATTATCCTTTGGAAAAGGGATTTAATATAATAAAAATATAACAAATCAAAGCAAAATGGGTAAAGTACAGATTTTAAAATAATTTATATTTTTAGGTATAGTATATATATTACGGTTATTTAAGGAAATAATTTTATCTGTGTATAAAACAAAACAATTTGAACAAATGATCCTTTGCAAAAAATCTGTTACAAAACGAGTTTGTTTACGTCAAATATAAACAAAAAAAACTGTATATAATTAAAATTCATAAAACACCAAGGGCTTCATGCTCCAAGGTATAAATCGGGCTAGAAAAAAGACAAAATACCATCATATTGAAAGCTTTTATATTTTATTGGTTTTCGACTACATTTATAAATATGATGAGATGGCTATATAATTTTTGATTTGAAGGAATTGCGAGATATACCACTTCCAATATTCATTGCGAAAATAAAACATACTGATTACTAATCGATTCTGAAGTGACCAATCTGTTAATCAATGGAGCCACACAGGTATATAAATATCGCATTATAATAATGCATTATGATTAGAAATATTTTAATTGCAAAGTAAAATGTTCATAAATATATTATATTGAGCAAATTATTGAAAAATTAATTTTTATAATACATATACTGTTTTCCATACAATTAACTTTTGATAATATTATACAAATGGTAGAATACATCAATTACGACGGCGTAGACACAATTATGGAACAATATGATATATAATAATATACGCTAATCCCAATTTTAAATTATTATATCCATGTGGCATATGTAACTTGTTATTTGTTAGCAATAGGTATGAACATGTATCTATTCCAAAATTTGCTCCTAAACCATATAATCCTTGATTTGCCCAACCATATGTTGTCATCCAAATAAACACAACGTGGAAAGTGGTGCGTTCTGTAGTTTATAGAAGCCTGCTGGATAGCATGTAATGTTAAAAAGAAATTGTTATAAAACATTTTTATTTACACAACTTTATCAATTAATATATATATAATAGTCAAATGTAGAAATCTGACTATATTTTATGCAATCTGAGTCAATTTAATTTAGTCTAAAAGAAATATTATAAATCTGAAGGAAATGTTTACAAAATGTAATGAATTTCTTTATCGTAGGTTATTTTATAAACTTCGTGCAAACTTTGTTCATATTCGCAACACTACTCTAAAAAACATTTAAATTGGTTCAATTATAACTGTTTTACAATTATTTTAAACATTATCAAATTATAGGTCTAAACATTATAATATGATTCTATCAATACAGTATAGAAATATACTCTAACAGTTCTTTAAAAAGATCTAAACTTTATTGGAATTTGTCTATACATTATATAAATAACTTCTGATAAGCACTACTAAATATTATTTAAACGTTAAATATTATTTAAACATTATTGAAGATATAATATCTAAACGTTGCGTAAATAATCTAAACGTTCGACGCATCAACCTCCAACGTTTGAAAAAAGTGGCGTTGTATTTCTAAACGTTGGAGGGATTCTTCAAACGATTTGAGGACATCAAATGTTTATGTCATTTACTTTTTATGATTATTAATTGTATAATTATTATTACATAAAAGCTACAAACTATTTTTTTAGGTTTTAGACGTATTTGTGTAACATAAACAATTCTATCACTACACTTTTTCAGATTTAAAAATTATTATATATTCATTTTTTACACATATCTAGTAAGATACTTTACAACTTTGAAATACTAGTTTCAATATATTTTATTGCTAATTTAAGTGTTTTTGAATAAAAAATATTTCTTCTTATTATACATACACTTGCAATAAGCCGTAATAAAATTATATTAATTGTGATACGAAAATTATCGTTAAATATTAATATTTTTTCTATCAAACTTAGTGGTAGCAACAATGCAGATACAATGCAGTGTGTTAGGTATATCATTTAAAATAAAATGCGATGCTATCATATTTATTAATCGATATATATATTGTTACTACTATTTTAGGAATCTAGTATAGTAAAATAACTTAATATTAAGAAACATGCTTGTAATATTCAATAAATAAATCGAAGAAAAATATCAAATACTGTTATCGTCAAATATTTCATTTATTATTTATATTTAAGACTTTGGTCATTTTATCCAGTAAAATATACCAAATTAATGATTATAAAATTACATTTTTATTATAATTATTTTCAAATTGAATTATGTATATGATAACTAACTGATTAGAGGATTTCAGTGATCAGAATCTACGAGTAGATTATGTATATCATTGAAATCCGATAATAATCAGTTTGTTTACCATATTATATATCTAACTTTAAATAGTTTAAAATAAAAATAATTGTCCACCATTAACCAGTAAATCTACTATATAAAGTTTGGTTATATATTGATACGACAGGTAAGGTTATACAGTTTCAGTAAATGGAATTAAAAAGAAAATATTTATAAAATAAATTATTGTAATATATGTTATGATGAAATCTTAATATGAAGGGAAATACATCAATATAATGAAAACGAAGTATTAATAAAATATAATCAATAATGTAAACGCGAATGATACTAATGGACTAAAAATGAAATATAATGTCCATAGATATAAAATGTCAAATTGAGAAGAAATGAAGAAGTTTGAATTAAAGAAACTAAAATATTAATATAAAATAAAATAAAACGATAATCTAAAAAGACTAAAACATTAAATAACTAGAAATAAATGAAAGAATTGAATATAGAAGATAATTAAAAGCAATCTAATCAACTGGGCCGAAGTAGGAAAGTTTTAGAAGTTTTAATATGAAATAATTTTAAATGAAATAAAACATTTGAATGCCAATAAAAGGAATGTAAAGAAAAAATTCAATCATTTAATTAACAAACGGAAATATTAGTTTTTTGGGACATAATTTTTGCCTATTTCCTAATTAAAAATATTCCCTTCCTCAGATCGCTTAGCTTTTAACATACTTAGAACCCGAGTGAAGAGATGAACATTGTGTTAAAATACTGGCTTGATTGCTGCAGGGGTTAAAGGCCAACAGCCATCTAAACAAAGAAAGTGTAGTTTAAGCATTGCGTATATACATATATGCTACAACCAGGGAAAAGATAAGTTTTAATCTTTTTGGGCCATCGTTAATAGATTAGCAATAGATTGGCTATTCAAAAAATAATGCAGGAACTGTCCTGGTACAGAACATGAAAATCAATAGTTATTCTATCGCAACAGTTTTTAAACATTCGTTCGTCAATATTTCTGATTACACTATCGGAATCTTCCAATTTTGTAAAACCTTTAAAAAACAGTTGACAATATAGAAGTTATTTATTATATCTTACTTTATAACATTAAAACTATTTAGACCTATGGCAATAGGTCGTTAGCTAGTAAAGCTAAGCGAACTATGTAGTAGGTATCTAGACCTATGGCAATAGGTCGTTAGCTAGTAAAGCTAAGCGAACTATGTAGTAGGTAATATAGGAT
>JAYRBW010001576.1:0-13984 GCA_036023295.1 Invenusta paracnida | reverse complement strand
CAGCCACCGGACGCAAGTCCTCCCTTCGCTCCACAGCGGGCGGCGGTTATCGCCAGCGCGTTGTCAAGGTGATGAAACAGGCGCGCGAGTCCCTGGGTATCTCGGTGGCGGGCGGCGTGACGTCACACCGAGGTGACACGCCCGTGTACATCACCAACGTGACACCCGAGGGCGTCCTGTACCGGACTCGCCAGGTGAAGAAGGGTGACATTCTGCTGCGCATCAACGACATGGACCTTCTGGGTCTGACACACGAGCGAACGGTCCAGGCCCTCAAGACGGTCAGTCAGTCGTGCTATGAGGTGACCCTCAGGCTGCTGGAAGGCCCGGAGACCAGCTCGGGGGCAAGCAACTTCATGCCGTCGTGGGCCTATTGGCTCCAGTTGCCGCCCTACTGTCAGATTCCTCGCCTCATAGCGCTCAGGCGCGACAGTAATGGGAGTCTGGGCTTCTCCATTGTCGGCGGGAATGACTGCTATCCTCAGTTGCCCTCGTCAGGCATGATGACCACGAGTTTGAGCAGTAACTGTCCCTCGCCGGTGATGCCGCAGCCCATTGTTGTCAAGTCCATTGTTCCCGGCTCTGCAGCACACGCCGATGGCCAGTTGAAGTAAGAGTCCTTCGATTAATTTGTTTTTAATAATACACTTCAACTGTGTGAATAAAAAAGAATTTTGCCCCGTTGCTGTTTAATAACTAGGAAATTCAAAACGATGATTATATATTTTTAAATTGACACAAATCGTCATTACCTTAAAATAGTACATTACACATATTATTTATCCTTTATACCACTGTAAAACTAATAAATACGACGCCCTTGTTCTAAATATTTCTTATTTTATATATTCTTTCTACTACTCACCAATAAACATGAGTAGTATAATATATTATGATGTATTTAATACAGATTTTTACAGGAAACTTTCAACGACGTCTTAATAATTAATATATTAATTTAATTCCCATCTCGTTTCTTGACCAGGTGTGGTGACATCTTAATCTCCGTGAATAGTTATCCCCTGACGGACATCGCCCACGCCCACGCGGTAACCCTTCTCAAGCACATGCGTGGTGAGGTCCTTCTGCACGTGGTATCCTGGCCAGGAACCATTGTGTAGCCCAGACGAAGGCTCCTCGCCACTATTCATTGAACACACTACCTTCAGCTGTACATATTGTTATTACTACTTTTATTACGCGAATAAACACCCCAACCGACTGACTTTGTAGAGAATACAGCTTCGTGCTGGAAGTTCTTGCTACTAACTTTTCTGCTTTTTGTATAGGTGCTATTACAGTAGTGAATCCCACAACTTTCTTATCCTATTTGTTACTAAGTGCTTTTATAATCAGTCTCACCATCATATACATACATGCTTACATACATAACTTGTTATGATTAGCCTTTCTTTTTGAAAATAAACATTTATCAAGTCCCGTGTCTGGGTCTAAGAAAGCTATAAATAGAACATAGAGGCAAAACTATGATTCTGTAAATTTCACACCGGGAATCTCACTGAGGGAACATCTTGTTTCCCGCTCAAATACTCGCTGCTGATTGGTTGGCTGGTCTCACCGCCGCCTCTATTCTACTTATGACTCCTGTGACTATTTCTGTATAATATGAAGTACACTAAATTATGAGATGCACAATCGAATCTGCTCATTTCTTAACCGTCATTGTTACAGTTTTTCTGTCTTCAATTTTCGATTAATTATTGTTTACTATTTTACCAAAGGTTTCATAATATTGGCATTGAGAGTCTTCATATACTAATTATTCACCATTTTACATCGAGATTATGCTGAGAACTTCTTTCTCATCTATATATTATAGTTGAAACGATACTTCTTTCTGATTAGGCTGATTCTGTCAACGTATATTGTCAAATCTAAATAAATAAATTTTCCATACATTGATGAATCCATTTGATTTTACCAAAATACTCGAATTGATAATTGCATTCATAATTTATAGAAATTGGCGAAGAATGGTCTACTTGCATCGAAATATTGCTAAATATTCAAAAAAGCTATTTTTCGTTGTCAGATTTCTGATACTGTAAATTGTACATTAATTCAGTGGTGTTAAGACATCATTTTGCAATACGTTTATTAATCATATGATGACAAAAATATTAACAATCCTTTTTAAGTTGGGTTAATTAACATTTTCAAGTTGTTGGGCATTTTATAACTGATGTGTGATTATAAAGCCAACAAACATCAAGTGAAGTATTACATTCAACCTCAACATAACTCGTTCTCTTGTATTCCATTATTAAGCCATCGTTACAGATTACCCCACAAATGAATACAAAGAATTTTGTGAATAAATATTTGCCTTTATGATGTTTGATGGATTTAAACAACAAACTAGCCTGCTGCAAATGTTTCATTTTATTTTTGAGATTCATTTGCTTGTAACTATTTACTATGACGACAGTAGCCATGTCTATCGCTATGTTTACATACGTATACATATAAATTGTTATGATTTAAAGATATACATTTTGAAAAACATATTTTTGAAATCTTTTGCATTTCTTGGGTCTAGCATGATTAGACCTTAATTAGTCTTGGGATTAGAAGGAGCTAGCAATTGGGTCCTAGTTCGAAAGAGACCAAGCATATACTGCATCCAGCACGTTCTATAATAATACTACTTTTATTAGTTTGCATAAAATCAAACGCAAACCACAAATACCCAATGCCCCTCCAAAAAAGTGTCATTTAACCAGGGGAGAAGTCGGGCTAATGTGCAAAACGCAATTTAATATTGAATAGAACAAAAAATCAATTAGGCATTGTAGAAGGTTCCAGAAGCACCTTAAGCGCAGATAAGAGCAGGTTTTATATTAATCAGTTTCATGATATCAAGGCCAGGTTAGTGCCAACAATTCCCATCGCTTTAATTATATTAACAATAATGTCATAATTCTTGTACACAAATAGTACAAATATTTATATAAAGGTTGTACCAATATGGATTATCGGCTCGTTGGAGAATTTTTTTTAAAAAGCAAATAAAAAAGTTTTCCAGATAGTATATGTAAGAAGAGATGATGTTGACGCCGAGTGATTTCTTGCGTTAAGGGTCGGCGTTAATTCGGTAGATGGAGTAAAAATGCAAAAGAAAGACTGATCACATTAAATGACTGCACTTCTATTGACAGGTAAAAAGGCTATAAAGGAAAGGAGGATGGAGATGGAATTATAAATCATGTGGTATGTCATGTCAAAGATTATTGTACTATGTATATAATAAAGAATAAGTACCTAAAGAAATATTTATATGTTAATGTAGTTGGAAAAATAAAATAAATTTTGCGATGCTACTGAAAATACAAAAAGGTAAAATACAAAAGAGGTATGGTTATTGCAATGCACCCTTTGTAACATGTAATCAAGCAGGCATAATAACAGGCGTAATATTAACAAATTTGGGTTGTCTGGCTCCTCTCTGGGTCTTCCGGCCACGTAACTTTCAAACAAGCAAAGCATGCATAAATGTTCTTATTCAGGATGAGAGGAAAGAGGAACAGGACACAAGTTGGCAGGAAGAAGCCTTATTTTATACCCACGTGAAAAGACAGTCGCATCACTGGAAATTAGCGATACTAAAGCACTGATTATAACAGCCAAATATTGTGAAAATAGACATAAATAATAAAAAATCAAGTATTTTCGGGCAGAATATATATATATGTGTATGTGTTTTCTTCAATGCTGATTACAATAATGGCTTTGAGTTTGTATACATACAAAATGTGACTTTGAGCTACAATGGCTGATCTGGCTCGGCTCGGCCTGGGATGACCGTAGGTAAGGGTTACTGTAGAAAAGGCACTGGTATGCATGGCTAGGAAGTAGCTAGCTATCCGATACGGTCCCATTGGACGGTTGTGACTGCCTCGGCTATTCCCAACGACTACTTAGAGCGCCTTCTTCACAATGGTGGTGTTGTTGTTGTTGTTATTGACACAAGGCTGTCCCTTATTGGTGTCTCCGTTGGCACTAGCATGGCGGATGGTGTCGAGCACGGCCCAGCGCTTCATGTAGAAGTGTCGGAAGGTCCACACAACCAGGAAGAAGAACCCCACGACCCAGAGGAAGACAATGGACCGTGGCAGAGGCTTTGTTACAGTCTCCCAGTCAAACTTGATTGTTATGAGGAACTCGGAGATGATGATGGTCGAGATAATCCACGATTGGTGCCCAAAGCGCTTGCATCCTCTGAAATTATATATATTAAAAGAATTATACTACTTACAAATTGAAGAGTAGTATGTTATGCAAAATAGAACATTTATTTCAAAAATTGAATAATTATTTTTAAAATTATTATCAATGTTAACAGTTCAATTATTTATAGACTCGTTTTTAATATTTTTACACTAAAAATACATGGTATGGGGTAAACATATTTTACCGCCAATGAAATCCCGCCACTAAAAACGTGATAAGTTTCAGAAACAAGTGTTTCTCACATTTTAGATCGAAAATAGAGGGGTCAGTTAGTAACAGATACAATTCAATTCAAACAAAAACAAACGAACGGCTAGCTGGGGCTGAACCAACTTTTAGTTAAAAAAAATTGAGCAGACATGAAGTAAGTTTTAATATACAGAGAATTGAATTCTAAGTTCAGTGGTATAATTAAAAAAATAATCGTCAGTTTAGTTTTCGAGATATTAAAAAAATCGATAATTTCAAAAAAATGTATGATTAGCGCTAATTTTTAAAAATTAAACAAGCATAAAATCGGTTTTATTTGGTCACTATTGTAATTAGAAGTTGATACTAAAAAAAATAATCGTTCATATAATTTTCGAGATATTCCAAAATAGACACAAAAAAACAAAAAAAACATTAATTTGTTCATTTTTAGTGTTTTTGGTGTCTGTTTTGGAATATCTCGAAAATTATACAAACGATTATTTATATCTCTTTTAGTATCAACTTCTAATTACAATAGTGACCAAATAAAACCGATTGTATGCTTTTTTTAATCCTGTGCTATTGAATTAATTTATTGATTTTTTAAACATCTCGAAAACTAAACCGACGATTTAAAAAAAATTATACCAATAAACTTAGAATTCAATTCTGTGTATATTAAAACTTACTTCATGTCTGTTCAATTTTTTTCGATTAAAAGTTGGTTCAGCCCCAGCGTGGGCTGTTCTGACAGACAGACATAACTCAAAAAGAAAACTCCGTAAGTCAACGGAACATAGGAGAGAAGAAACTCACGGATTGTCGAGGAATTCGAAGGTCTCACGCATGGCAGTAGCACCCATAAAGAGAAAGAAGACGAGCCGACCAAGACAGAAGAAGTGAGGAGGTGGGACCCAGAGTACCAGCTTCAGATAGAATGTGTTCAGCTCGGCCAGTAGGAACTGGAATAAAAAGTGGATACAGTGATGGGTGGGTAGCACTTGTACCTTATAAGTTTAGGAGATTATAGTGGAATAATCGACACTACTACTCGAAATAAATACGAGTAATATATTTCAAAATTAGAAAAATTACTATAATGACTATAAAAATCAATTAGTCATAATATTATGAAGTTTTATAAGCATTTTCACTAGAATTTTCACAAATAATCTGGTCATTTTAAGATACAGGTGGCACTAACCATGGCAATAACACCCATCATTGCGAGCCAACGTTTGAGAGAATCAGTTGGCCTCCAGTCGAAATCCGTCCAACGATGTGGTGTGAACTGCAGAGCGATCCGCTTTAACTTGCCTCTGTAGGGAAGATGAGATGAAAGAGATGAGAAGAGAGAAGAGAAGAGAAGAGAAGAGAGGAGAGGAGGAAGAGAAGAGAAGAGAAGAGAAGAGAAGAGAAGAGAAGAGGAGATATACCTCTCTAAAAAGAAAACTTAGAAAAAACATTGAAATAGCGAGATAAAAGTAATAATTTCAACATGTATTCACGAATAAGACATTTCCTATTGGTTTACACATACAAACAATGGTAGTTCAAATTGGAAGGTCTGCACCGAACATAACAATAACAATAACACGGTGAGTATTCCGACTAAATTTAAAATATAGTTAACAGTCTCGTCTCACTTCTAGCACCGGTAATAACCTCAGTTCGTAAATCTTCCGGTCATTCTGTTTATTCCAGTGGAGTCTTGGGGATCTGTGCCACTTGACTTGTGAGGACCGCAGCTAGCTTGAGTACAGAGCCCGGCCAATCACTGCTTGACCTTTGACTCGTTATAGACAGTGCAGACAAGTCCGGCTTTTCCACAAGCATATATTATATAAATCTTGCGTGAAGGTTTCTTTATTCTTATTCATGGAAAATAAGTCATTACTCGTTGAATGGTAAATTGCGACAGCTGCACTGGAGAGTTACTATAATCACGTGTGAATAAAAGACAAGATTGTACATTCATAGTGGAACAAATGGACCACTCAAAGAGTGCAATAGGTGCAATAATCAAGAGAGTCATTTCACAACAGCGGAACTACATTTCTGAGAAAGCCAGAATCTTTATTTGTGACCACAATCTTATATTCCTCAAGCTATGACGTTAATTTAACGAACTGACCGATCGGAACAAAGATAAGTAAACTCTTGGAGGAGACTCACTTGTATCCCGAAATCTTCCACATCCCGCGCCAATGGTAGGGCTTCATGCTGAGGTAGTTGAGGGTCTTCATGCCCAGGAAGATGCCCAGCATGTTGCACACCAGGAAGTCCATGATCCACTATCGATCCGGGGTGGGGGGCACAGAAACACACACTAAGTTAGTACAACATAAGAGTCTTATTCAAGTCAACTCAATGCAGGAGTATACGCCAACTTAACAGGGCTTACATAACTTGGTGCAGGCGAGATACAAGGAGTTTTTTAATAAAAAATACGACCTCATCTAAGCGTATCTTATCGAGACATTAAAAGTGAAAAGAGAGTCAAAACCATTATCTGATAGCTATCCAAGAAAGCGAGTTATCCCCAGTTCTAGAAGACATTTGGTCACTTTTCTATCCGACTTTAGATTGACCAATAAAATAGCCTTAATTATGACCATAGTTCCAATCTAATCGCAATATTGTAAAGTCTATTGCTTCAATTCGACTACTTTAGGAATGCCAGATCGCATTTCTCGGGAAATGATTGACAGCTGGAGTCTAATCGCGCTTGGAAAACGCTTTACCGCAGCATTCTATGCCTGTTACAATGTTATCTTATGTATTACTTTCATAATCTACACGACCGCTAAATTGCGTCATTAATACTATTACGTAACCATCCTAGTTCTACATCTACCCTTATAAACGCCCCCAGTATCTCCCAGTAATGCATTGATACAATCGCGGTTAGGTGGCAGTGCTTACATGATCCCACCAGCACTCCGAGAAGTTGGGCAGCTGGTGCTCCAGAGTGTACTCGAGAACCTCGAACATGAAGCTGATGACATTACAGAGCCAGAAGTCCCGCAGGATGAGCGTCTTCAGCCACCAGCCAAGGAAGTGGACCACCACGAAACCGTCCATCTTGTCCTACACACAGTTGGAGGGTCATTGCACGCACCTCATCATTCAATATTATTGAAACACATAGATTTAAGGAACTAGACACAGCGCCTCGTACTCACCCAGACATTGTGGAAGGGGTCAGCAGTGTTGTTCTGATCGTAGATGACGCAGCTTCCTCCGTAGTCCTTCTCGGGGAGCGCTTGGCCCAGGGAGTCATCGAAGTAGCGTAGGAACTGACGGGAGTCGTCCACATTCTGTTGAGAGAAGGCGACATTATTGGTGGACAAAGTCTCCAGAAAGCAACCAAAGCTTTAGAGAGAATAGAGAAAGTACAGCCGGCTTTATATCGGTAACCTAAGGCCAGCCAGCTATATATTACAACATCGCAAAGTCAAATCACCGAGAAAAGCAAATAATTAACTATTAATAGATATTAAATATTACCAACCAGACAGAATTTCCACAAAAATTCCTATCAGCAGAGTGTAGGAATGGATAAACAATAAAACTGTCATCTTTGAAGCGCGGAGCCAATAAGGGCTAACACTCCACCCCTCAACAATCGCAACATGGAGATAAGAATACCATTATAAAGGCAATACACAGCACAGCACACTCTAGCCGCGCGTCTGATAAGGACTATTTGGCGGGCTACAAGGGGAACATCGCCGCCTGTCTCTTGGCTTATATCGACGGGGCGGGAACACAAAAGGCAAACTGTCGTGAGAGGAGTCAAGTCAACATGCGAGGCAGATAAGAGGTCTGTGAACACACATATTGATGACTCTTGAGACATATTCAGGCAAATCCTAAGAAATTTATCAAAAAAAACGAGCTCAATTATTTTCTGTAACCCCAAACCGGTGCTATAGATGACCACGCTGTAATTCCAAAGCTTTAAGGTAATCGGTTGCTTAGCTACCCAAATTTAGGCTGTATTACGATGACTAATACAGGCATGGGAATGAACCAAATCCCGGAAACCTGAACCCTTCACAGTGAGCAAAGTGTAATTTGAGCAACATTTTGAGGTTATTTCTTTGGCTTTATGTAGAGTGTATAGGTACACTTATTTTACCTAATTATAAAAAAATTATATTGCATATATCTATTATTTAACTATTAAAAAATATGTACAAAATAAACCATACAGTTTAAAATATAAAAATAGAGATATGACATTTTGGAAAGGAGTATGATTATAAAATACATGTAATTATACAAATAATTAATTCAGGACTTAAAAAAGAGGATCCCTTCTACCATTATTATTGTTATAATTGGCACATATAAGCAGATTTAGACAAAATAGAAAAATGATATTTTTGCTCCAAAATGCCGGAAAATTCCCATGCTTGCTAATGCTCTCCTCTCCTACAAGATGCCGTGGAGGTATGCTCCCAGCCAGTTTGTTTGCATAGATACTATCTGGAGATCCATCATCAAGTCAAACCTAAATAGGGATCACACTGCTGACTCTTGATAAAAGCTGTTAGCCGAGGCGGGAGAAAATGGCAGCAAAATAGGAGAGGGAAGGAAGGACAGAGCAGCTTACCTGGAACAACAGAAATACCAGAAAGAGTTCGTAGAGGATGCTGAGGCAGAGTATGAACCGCCAGAATGCTGAAGAGGGGATAGAGAGCTTTCATTTAGTACTCATATTATGCTATTCAAAGGGCCTCCCAACTTCAGACTTTCCCTGATTATCTTTTGTGTTCAGCGATATGTAATAATTACAAAGATCCATTTTACACAGACTATTTCCCTGCCACCTTTGAATTATTCTATCTGACTATTTTGTAAGAATATCTACTATCAAATCCATCAAAAAAAGGTGCGTTCAATTATTTTTTACCAAACAATCATTGAAATGAGTAGCAAAAAACAAAACAAAACAAATATAAAGGAAGAAAAGTATGAGTTACCTGGATGAGGTCTGCGAAATGGGCCATCCGGTGTGTGAATGACACCAAAGAGTATGAAGGCGAGAACAACGGCACTGATACCTCTGATTGGGGAGAAGGAACAGTGTGCAGATGAGCAAGTTGCATGGACAGACTTGTAGCAAGTTGCATGGACAAACTTGTAGCAAGTTGCATGAACAAACTTGTTGCAAGTTGCATGAACAAACTTGTTGCAAGTTGCATGGACAGACTTGTAGCAAGTTGCATGGACAAACTTGTAGCAAGTTGCATGAACCAACTTGTAGCAAGTTGCATGGACAAACTTGTTGCAAGTTGCATGGACAGACTTGTAGCAAGTTGCATGGACAAACTTGTTGCAAGTTGCATGGACAGACTTGTAGCAAGTTGCATGACAAAACATGTTGCAAGTTTTTCGAACTTAAAATATATACGAAAACTTTTAATATATTTTGTTCAAATTGAGAAAATTAAAATAAATTAACATAAAATTGTTTGTTTACAATGTGTCTTATTTTTTATTTGAACAACAATTTGTATAAAGTGCAAAAACGTTACATAAAGCTGCATATTTTCCAAATTACTGAATAAATATTTAGTTGAGTGTGTTATTAAAGCAAGAATGACGGACTTTCACGTGCTGGGGCCTTTTGCACAAACCAAAGAGTGAAGATTTTAAGAAAAATGGTTTTCAATAAACATTGAAGAGTGAAGAATGAAGAGATTTTTGTGACATATTTTTCTTCATTCTTAGTGTTTTACTTTCACAAAGAATATGAATGGTACTTTATTTTACTTCGACAAAGTGTTTTAGGATTCATTTAGTTTATCTTTAAGAACGTCTTCCTTTAACACCTACACAAACTTAGATTATGTTTCAACTTTTATTGGGTATAAACCTTTGCAACCTAAAACAAATCGCAGCCATTCTCTTTCTTCAAAGAAACCACTTCTTGTGACTTTACAATTTTTAGGTTCCATAAGTTGTCCTTACCAACTTAATCACATGGAGTCATTTCACGTGAATAATTTGCACTTTTGCATGAGAATATGCGTATACGAATCAAAAATGTGCTGTGTTAAGCGAGCTAAAGTGGCTTGTACTGGCATCAGCCTTTTATAAGGCGTGTACTTTCCTGTTCTTTGATATGCTATCAACGCTTTTGACTATCAAAACATTCTTAGGTTCTAAAAATAGATACATATAAGTTATGATTCCCGCATGATCATATTAGACCAAAAGATGAAGAGTGAAGATCCATCACTCTTAGGTTTGGTGTCAGAGGCCCCTGGAATAATAGATTTGTAGAATCCAGCTTTTCACTGTCATCCTCATAAGCACGCGATATACCAAAACACTCCACTAAGACTAATCAGGAGAGTTGTAAGCAATAATAAGTACAGTATGCAGTAAGCCAGCGCTACCAGCTACCAGCTAGTGCTAACAGTACCGATAAGCTATCACAATCAATGAATACTGCCTCACAACCGCACCACAAGAGGTACACCTATCTAGCATGAAGGCGACATGACTGATGCATTATGTAATCTGGCAGCATGCGTCACCAACACTCTGGCTAGGAGGGAGGCACTCACCGACGCATATTGTATTCGCTGGAGTAGCTCCCGTTCTCGAAGACGGCGACATAGAGCAGAGCACAGGAGAAGAAGATCAGGACCGTGATTGTGTGTGCGTTCCTGAGGGTAGGGGGGGGGGAGGGGATTAACAACCGGGGCGGTGTGACGCGCTGTTCACTACAGAACTTTACAGTGCACTTTTTAATGTGAACTTGTATATATAAGAGACATTACTTTAGTTTAGTAGTAGAGTTTGTACATCATTCATTATAGCAACCTAAATAGGCCTCATTTCAGATGCAATACTGTACCCTTTTTAAAGGTGTTAAATGTGATGAATAAATAATCGTTTTCATAAAAATCCAGTTGCATGCCTTGGAATTCAATTGACAGAGAGGCTTCCCAAACATTCCCCACTTTCCTACAAGTCGATGGCTATTCTCCACCGCGCTGTCAATAAATTACGCTTTTTCTAATTGAAATCGTTTTTAATAGTCTATTTTTAAGTCTATCATCACAGCAATAACCTGAATGACTTATGTTTTGCATTCCTTGCATTCGGGCCACGTGTTATAAAGACTGCGGCTGTCTATTTTTAGGCCATAACGGCATTTAACTTCCTTTAATCCACGTCTTACTTAGCCGTGCACGCATTTAACATAGTTTTTTGTTCAACATTCTATATTAATACACTCACCACTCCCCCTCCCCATTTAGCCTACTCAGTGTTGTTGGCCAGGTTTTGGCTTAAAAATGCTAAATAGTTGATGAAGACATATATATTTAGAGACGCGGCCATGCTGGCTATAGACATAGAAAGGTAAATGAATGCAGGGGGGGGGGAGTTGTTGTGCGGTGGTATGGCGCTGAGCCAAACAACAAGAGGGTCACCATGGAGATGACAGAAAACTTAGAGGAACAGGAGTTACTAGCAGCATAGTTACACTGTAAAACGCCTCACTGATTAGAGAATACCAGAGGTGGATATCATCGCATCAAGTGTACGCGGTAGTAGTCCCTGGACTAATATACAGGGCATATAACGAAGGGATGACACAGCCGGGGAGGCAGTTGTAGTAGCCGTAGCTGTTCTGGGGGACAATAGCCTCGATATTGGAGGCCGGGTTTAGTTATACACACGAGGGGATCCCTAAAGACTGCTTGGTGCACCGTGTTGTGGTCATACTAGGCTGCTGCTTTGCTTTATACGTAATACACGCTCAGATTGGGTATCGCATCAAAATGGCGCGACAATTTCAATAAGTATAAGTCTGTAATCCCAAACGTACGCAATACTTTCTGCGTATAGAACTAGTTTTCATTGTCCCCCAACAAGCTACCACGCAATATAGTTTGCGCAATAATAATAATAACCCTCCTTCAAAGTAAACCAGAAATTAGGTTCCCGGCTGTTGACGGATATATATTGACTTGGCCACAAATTTGAGGAGAATGTTAAAAGTAAACTATGGAAGAAATATAATTCTAAAAAGATGAATCAACACTGCGGATTAAATAGATCGAGTGAATCTTAACGAAGCTATCGAAGAGATGCCGAATACAAGAGTTATACATGCGCACACGAAATCTGGCCTTCTAACAAACCCATTGGCAACAATTTACAAGGTTTTCATGATTCATAACTCGAAATGAAATATTGCAAACTACTATTGTTCTTTGTTCAACTTGGTTAATAAAGCAAATATAGGCTATACCAACCAAAAGCAGACTTAATTAATGTGACGCGGCAAGTGAAGTTAGTGAGTTAAAAACAATAGAGTGCTGAGGTAATTACACAAAGGGGAACTAATCTATTCTTTCTTTGACATAGAATGGCATTTCATTATTACAAAATGGCAACAGTGGGATAAAAGATTGCTTATGTGTATTAGAGTAAAATACTGCTGAGGTATGCATGCTATTTCATTTAAACAAATTATACAACATTAAATGCAACAAAAATGTACAACATTAAATTCCACACATTTTCTCGCCACGTGTTACCAATAATACCTCACTGAGAATGTGTCGACTTTTGAAACTGATCTAAATCCACGTTCCCTCAAATCAGTGAAGTTTAAGAGGCAATTGAAACGTTCAACAACATGTTTCCTTCATTACGCACATGAAAGATCAGAAAATTAGTCTCATGAAAATAAGAAAAAATCACGAAGCTTTAGTAAACTACCAAACCGAAACTCGTGACACCTTGGCGACTGTCAGTAAAGCTCATTTTCGATTCTCAGTGTTAGTAAGTAACCAAACTGAAACTCGTGACACCTAGGCGACTGTCAGTAAAGCTCACTTTCGATTCCCAGTGTTAGTAAGCAACCAAACCGAAACTCGTGACACCTAGGCGACTGTCAGTAAAACTCACTTTCGATTCCCAGTGTTAGCAAACAACCAAACCGAAACTCGTGTCCCCTAGGCGACTGTCAGTAAAGCTCAATTTCGATTCCCAGTGTTAGTAAGCAACCAAACCGAAACTCGTGTCCCCTAGGCGACTGTCAGTAAAGCTCACTTTCGATTCCCAGTGTTAGTAAACTACCAAACCGAAACTCGTGTCCAATAGGCGACTGTCAGTAAAGCCCAATTTCGATTCCAACTGTTACTCGGAGAGTCATAGGTCGAACATAATCAGAAGTTTCAAAGTATACCCGCACAAAGCTCCTGCGAGAGCCCCACACAGAAATAGAAGCCATATCTTGGTCACTACTAAGCAACTCAGGACCTTAAAACTTTGGAATCGTCTGGAGGTAAACACAAGCTACCGGGAGAGCTGTGAATGCTTTGTCATAATATAGGAACTATATATATATATTATTCACTGAAATATATACTTTTAGTCCGGGAGCCCAGAGGCTCCAGCCTAATGGAACGATGTCCCAACAATCAACCCCCCCTAGATGTTTAGTACTAACATCCCACATCATGAAACTGAATGTCTGCCGTTGCATAGCCAGTTCTTTAGTACC
>JAYRBW010001565.1:0-13984 GCA_036023295.1 Invenusta paracnida | reverse complement strand
TCTTGTTTTTTCTGGTTTTTATTGTATTTCTGTCTGGTGAGCCGCTTTGGCCTGATGGTTTCACTCAATTCTATATGTATTTATTTCGTGTGTTGATAGATAAATAGAATTTTACCGTACTCTGCTGTCATCAATAAAGATCGCTCGCAGATTAAAACATTAATTATATTCTGACACTAATTAACCTATCTCAACGAGCTAAAGAAAAGAACACGAAAAGAAACACATGCGATAATAGAACACTTAAAAATTCACATAAATCTCTCGATAACAAAATATTAGCCAACAAAATGTTACATTATGTCATAAAATATCCTTTGGAATAATATTATAAATGTACTTACACGGTTAATTATACTTCGTCGGTTGGAAGAAAAAACCAAGGCAATATTGGAGCTTGTCATTGTTCTAAATATCTGTGGGATCATTTTTTCACAAAGATTAATTTTATATGTGATCCTTCTAAGCTTGTCATCAACTGAATTGCCCTGATAAGGGGAGAAAAATAGTGTTTCCTCTACGGTCAAACTTGTATCCCAACAATTTTCAAGATGAAAATTTTTTATTGAAAATTCGTAATAATCTTCAGAAAGTGAAATGTTCTTAGTCATATTAATGACCCAAACGCAAGCTTCTTGAATCTCTGGATACATTAACGGGTAGTTAGGTGTTTCCAGAAGTCCACATGATGTATCGAAACCTAACGGTTTGTCTCTAATTTCTACACTAGATTGACTGATTTTAACGCAAGGATTTCTATAACGGCACTTGTCTTCAATATGAAGCCCCCAATTTTCCTCAAAATATAGACAATTTGAATTGTATGTAACGCATAGTTGCCAAGATTCTTTGATGTTGCAGAAGGATTGTTTGAATGTTATTGTGACTTGACAGCCGCCCCATTTAAACAAAACAACAAGATGGTTTGAGTTGTTCTTAAGTTTGTTAATCTTTTTGATATCCTCATCTTTAATTAATAAAGTTTCTGAGAATTTTCTATGCACATGAATTGGTTTACTGGATTCGAATACAACTACAGAAGTATTATTAAGCAATGAATTTGAAAATTTAGGTGGAGAATACAAAAAAATACAATCATCCATTTTTAGAGTAATATTGTTTCCATTTTCTGGAAGATCAGTCATCATGTTACATTTATGACCTCCCCTTTTTAAGGAAAAGACAACCTGATTATTTGAAGTATTTGCCTTGTAAAACACATATTTGTCGTGTACATAATAAAAAGCTAGAAGTAGCTTACGTTTTGCAAAGAAAATGCGAGGTAAGCTACTTGCACTACAGTAGGGCCCAAAAAACTGCGAAAAATTGTCATCAACGTACACAACAATTCCAGATATATTACAGGATTTGTCATCGTACTCCTGTAATAAATTAAAGTGTGTGATTTCAACATAAGGAGACTGCCATGAATATTCATTAAAGTCAAAACCAATTTTGGATTGATAAACAGAAGTAAACTTATTTGTTTCAAGCTGCTTCATTATGCTGGAATATTTTAACTCAAGTCTTTCTTGATTGACTTCTAAATCATTGGTAACTATAGGATAGTTCATAATATCAAGAATTAGGGGTAATGTTTTATTAAGAGCATTCTCTAGCTTTATTAATAGTATAATGTTAAATGATCGCGTTTTTATGCTAATAGGTTTGCCATTTGTAATATTTTGAAAATCAATACTTTTCATATCGATAATTAGAGCCATAGGATTAAGAGGAATGAATGTTTCACTATACATTATGTCTTCTAGTCTCAGTCCTAAGTCGGTCGGTTTAATTTTTACATATAAATATTTGCTAGGATAAGTTGAAAATTTCCATGCAAACACTTTTGTTGATCTCATAGAAAATGAGGGATTTGCTTTTGTGACATTCAGTGTCTGTCTTGAAGATACAAAATGGTATTCAATGGGATACAGTACCTTCCATTTAGATATCTCATATGTGGAATAATCAATTGCGAATTCTCCACTGTGCGTATAGGTTAGATAAGTGAAATTCACTTTATTACTGTCTGCAAAATAATACCAACTTCTGCCTTTATTTCCACACCAACGTTCTCGATGATGCTTTCCCGTTTCAAATGATGTATAATTGACCTCAAAGTAGCCATAAGGACAGTCAATCCCTGAGTATGGAAGTCTGAACTTGACAAATTCCATCACGATTCCTCTTTCGGGAGAACTGTGTGTGAGTTGCCCTGTGCAATAAAATGGGGTTTGAGGAGTAAAATGGGTTGAAACTGCTACTGGCATGGTCTTAATATCTCGAGCAGTGAGCTGTACGCTTTGACGACCCGTACATGTGACAGGAAATACCTCCGAAATCACTATACGGAAGCCAGGTCGCTGAATAATATGATCCGTAATAAAGGTGAGCCGGAACTTTGCCGACATTGTCTTAACGTATTCAGACGCCCTTCGACCGCAATATCGTTCTTTTTTTACAGTTTTATTGCCACTTCCAATATCTTCAATAGACAAATAGTCACGGAGACAGTCTAGAGAGTCTTCCAGATCGAATTTATCAAAACCGATGTGAAAGCTACTATTTGGCATAGTCGCCTGAATGACAACTTCGCAGGAGCAATTAGCTGGATAATTGAAGTAGAGAAAATCTGGCGTGGATACTCTTATTAGATTATCAATTCGAACTTCATGTGTTTTGTAAGCGCAAATGTTTTCGTCCCTTTCAAATCCTGTAGATTCTCTGTAATGAAATATTTAAAAGTTAACCTAGTCATTGATACAAAAATCTTTAAAATATGTATTTTTCTTACATTAAAATAAAGTAAATTGCATGATTCAATATTTGCTATTTATTTAGGCAGTTTAGTTATTTTTAAAACATAAATTATAATGTAATATGTAAATTGCTTAGTAGTGTTCTTATTTTGATGTAAATTTTCGATTGTATTTATGTTTCCTTTGGCATATTAATAGTCCCGTGAACATAAGATAAGATAATTTATCGTTGTTTAATTTATAATGCAACTTAAGTAACTCAAAACAAGTTCATGCGCTCGTTTATTTCTTGTAACACTTTTTATATACTATTAACCATTTATTATTATTAACTATAATGCACTTGGAAAAACTACTGTGAATTTCTTATAAATATATTTGACTTCTTTCATATGTCTTTAATCTGTTATTTTTACAAAGCGATTTACTTGTTTAGTAAGTGTAATCAAATTCAAAGTTAGTAATTAAATGATATTGACTAAAAATTACAATTGATGAGGATATAGGTTAATTGAAATATTTCTTTTTAGTTGGGAACAAATGGTTTAGCACATTTCTATAACAAAAATTATGTATCTATGTAGATACACTTTTTTAATACTAACGGATTTTTTGTAATATATATGCATATGTACATACATATATATATTAATACTGAGATAAAAATCGATTAATTTGCATAATATTGCAGGCTAATTTTTAATTTAAAAAAATATAAAACATTTATTCACAACATATTATATTTGCATTATTTACGAATTTATGTTACGGTATTTGTTTTAATAAACTTACATTTTTTCTTATATATACATATATATATTATTACCAAGATAAAAATCTATTTGCATATTATGTTTTGTAGGGTAATTTTTAATAGAAAAAATAATAAATATTAATTTATTCCCAACGTATTGTATTTGTATATTTACGGCTTCATATTACGATAATTATCTGCTTCTTAAAAATGATTGAAAACAATGAAGATGTGAATATATCACTCAAAATATTATTTAACTAGGGCAAATATTACACAGGTAATTTGATAAGTCGAAATGACATAAATACAAAATGTCGGACTTTTATTGCCTTAATGCATTTTGACGACATCTGTAACATTACATTTTGAGAATAATAAAATATGCAGGAACAGAACATGCAACACTTCATTCAAAACTCTATTTGTTTCCAGAATATTTGATAGAAACATTGAGTGACCATGATAATTAAATTCGAATGCAGATTATATTACTATTATAAGTTTTTACAAATTTATTGTAAATTTCAGTGGATTTTTATGTAAAGTTGTTCTAGTTATTTATTTCATAGCAAAGGCATCTTACTAGGACAAAATTGGTTAAATTACAATATTCAAAATCATCAAATCTCTTCACCGTAATTAGAAAACTAAATATCAATGATTTTTTATTAAGTTAAAAAGTATGGTTTTATAATGAAAAAACAATCAAACACATTTTGGGAAATATATTAAAGATTCTCAATGGAAAACAATAAATTTATATAAACAAAGTATAACGTCCCAGCGTTCTCGTTATAATGCGTGCTTATAGTCATCATTTTCATTTTTTTAAATATCTAAACAATTGTACCTGGATTCTCAGTTGGGAATGCTATTCAAATAGGTATATATACGCTTATTTGTTTATTTATATATCTATTTAAAGTAAAAGAATGATATGAAATAAAAAATATATTTAATCTCCAGATTTAGAAATCCTGGAGGCAATATAACAAAATACATAAGTTTCTTTTTTATCTAACACAAGTAATATATATAATTTTTAATGATTTCAATTCATTAAAGAAATTTCAAAATTCAAAAATTCAAGACATTTTTCTTTATATTTGCTTGGAAAATTACATTTCTCTTTGAGGAAGTATTCCAAAGTTTAAATTAACGCATCTAAATAATGTGCTTACAGACCAGCATTATAAAACATTGCCATTTTTATAAATAGTAAATAGTTATACTTACATAAACTCAACTGTGGCGTTCCACATGCAAAATATTAAAATAATGCATATAAACATATTGTTATGCGTTTTGGTATTATAACTTAAATAAAAAAGTTTAGTATTTAAAAATAAATATCTTATAAAAATAAGTTCAGAACAATAAATTCAGAAGTATTGAAATACAAAAATATTTTGTGGAATATGTTAACATTGTTTGCTGAGGTGTTAATAAGAAATTTGAGTGATTCTTATCTCAAAGATCTCACCCCATATTTGATAATAAACAACGGTGCGGAGTTATCTGAACATATGTTGTTTTTCAGAATGCAACAATATTATAATGATAGGGACAAATCTTTGACTGCAATTTTATTCAAGCTTTGAAATATCCAGTGATTTATTAATAATATTATATAGCCGATATATTATGTACACTATTTGTTTTTCTACTCTTACGAACACCTTCAAAAGCATCTAACAATATTTCATAATATTGTCCAATATCCAAATATTTTTTATTATGAATTTTTAGGTATAATTGTTCAAAATGTGAGAATGACCAATATAACGTTAAATTTATATACTACTGAGAAACTAATGCATTTGTTACTCATAATAAATTTGGTTTGTTTTTTTTACAAATTTTTGAAAATGTTAAGAATGTTTGTAGTAAATATTTTAATAATTGTGATCAACAGATATTCTAATATAATATCTTAAACTATTGCAAAAATTAATCCCTTTTCTTCAATTACACTGACGAGTTTAGTAATATGGTGAGGTGTGCTTCTTTGTCTGTATTCTTGAAAGGGAATAATAATAAGCCTTGTAGCAGGATAACAATACCCTTTTCCAGACTAACGGTCCAACCGATCCTCATATATATATTCTCAAACTTTTAATTTCCATGAGCCATAGATAAAGATCCCCCTATTTATCCAATGAGTAAACAGGTAGTTTGTCTTGCCAAAAATGCAGTGTTTGGGGGTTGAGTGGCGATAAAAATGTCTGTTTAATTGTGCTTACTCAGAACCTTGGTCTTATCCGATAACTAGCCATGGATATGATATCCTGTTTTATGGATTACACAGATTGATGATTCAGTGAACCACCGCTAAAGTTTCGATAAGCATTAGATTAGGACAAGGATTCCTATATAGTAACTATAGTTAATATATAGGAATCCTTGATTAGGGTTATCCCATAGAAATGGAACAATATAACAACGAGTTAATATATATATTTCTATGCGTTATCGGTTTTAGAGAATACGATCTTTGAATCATGAATCATGACTCATCACACACAGACCACTTTCCGTTCCCTCTGAATACATATTTTAATTATTTTAATTAAGCCATTTGCATGCTTCGCTGCCACAATTATCCATTCTCGTTTCTCTAATACTTTAAAGAAATAAACAGTGGTGAGTTGCTCATTACATATCATCTGGATGAAGAATAGTGTAAACAACAGGAGGCAGAATGTAAAATATTAATTTTTAACATAATATTGCATTCACTAAATTAGTGCGTGCGTTCATTAACACTCTTTGAATAATCATTACTTTATGGTTGTACTGCATTTAATGATACAATTCCAGCAATTACTCTAAAAAGATCAATTTTAAGTAAAAAAGGTATTTTCAGATAAAACGTCAATATTAATAGTAGTAGGGTTGAGGAGATCTGGAACAAAGACCCCTCCATCCCCCTCCTCATGACCAATCAGAATCGAGTAAGGCTTCAACCAATGATAGGGCACTGAGGATCGTAAACAAAACGCGCGCGTCTGGTATAGAACGTGCGCGTCTGTTATAGTCATTCTATTTCTGCTCTCGCCCGTGTATGGTCGTATTCCTACGCGGCTGTATCGTCTCTCAACGCTGTCATGATACTATATACTCGTAATGACATCCAAGAAATGTAACAATTTCTTGAGGATTTGCTAGGTGGGTATTTTCAACCGCTAGACTACCAATACCCAATACAGTTCTGCGAGCTTTAGCATTGGATTGGGAGCTGACATGCGACTGCTAAATATATATACAACCATATTTTAATCTTATCTTCCCAAACACTAACTATCCTCTATCTCCTTCTCCATCTTTTACTGAGTATTTAGATTTAGATCCTATACGTACTACAAGTTAGCTAATATTAGTTTTTCAGATAATTGCTCCATGTTAATCACTCATTATTGTTGTTGTTGTACTATTTTTTAAATGTTTTGTTATAAAAATTATACATTTTTAATGTATCTATATTTACTTATTATTTAGCCCTTTGCACCTAGTTTGAAATACATAAAAAATAGACTGTTACATCTTATTATAGGGTATTCTAGCATTATAGAGTACGAGTTAATAAGCGTCCATTTTAAAAATTCATTAAATTCTTAAATGATTCACTAAAAGTAGGCTAAGAGTTCCCTAACGGTAGGCTAAAAAATACCTAAACCCTTAAATGATTCCATAAGTACTATAAGTAAAATTAACAAGTTTATTCATAGAAACAAGCAGGATATCTCCGTACAACAGTAAACGTTTACTCTAACAGAAGAAGCATTAGTAAATGTATCTTCGAATAACTGGGCACATAGTTAAAACATTTAGTTATGAGGCATCTCGGTTAAATCCATGAGTCATCTACCTCGTCTCCAAATAAATATCTATTAAATGATGTGGGTTGATGTACTATAGATACTGGTGCTTGTGGTGTTAACACGTGCCAGTCCGGCGACGATGGGTGTTGCTTCGGTGATTTGGGTGGCGTACTTGGCATTACCTGCTTGTAAACCCTAATAATATATTGCAGTACATTCATGAAGCGTAGATCATTTTCAAATTAGAACCAGCCATTAGGTGGAGCTTTCTTTTTTCTGCTATCAACAACATACCGCACTAAGTCCAATATATTAGTTGTGTTAATTTTTTTGACATCCAGATAAAAATATATGGCCATGGTCATCCCATTTATAATTTTGCGATTGAAGGAAACTTAGAAGCAGATGACCCTTGCTCCGACAGTGTTTGGGAAACGTATCAACTGCCTGTCTAAAAAAATTGTCCGATGTGGTGCAGGTTCAGATTGTGGCAGCGCACTAGAGGATAATCCAGCTTCTTCTTCCTCTAATTTCCGTTTTCTGATTTCTTGATTAAGGTTGTACGCATATAATTAATGGGCTACATCTGGCGCTAATTCCCCTTCACTTGTAGATTTCTCTTGCATTGATTCACTATTCTTTTTATGTTTCTCATACTCGTCTTCACTATGCGCAACCATTTGCGGAAAGGTTTATCATTCAAAATTGGTCCAGTTTTTATTCTCACTTAATTAGGTATGACCTGATTACTCGCCAGATAGACATATTGCAGTTCCTATACTGTTAGAATATGACTTTGTACTCGTAAATAGCCGGGCGTCAGCTGATGGAGATCGATAAATAGATAGGAGTAAGTGTTGTCGATAACAATCTTCTTGAAAACTGAAGTAAGGAATATGGAATTCCATGAGAACATTTGTCGTCCGAGATCACTCACTTGGCGAACATCACGTGGGTTTTTAAAAATAACCATGTATTGAGTATTAAGCGATTGTGTGCGGACTTCTTTATCTGCCTTGAACATATTTTGTGCCATCGTTATTGCAGAAACAAAATAGGTGATGCACCAATCTTGTAAATAGAGAGATTATAACTGTCGAGGATTTTATTTCTTCCATCAAGTCATCAATGACGACAACATCAAACGGATTGATTTGAGGTATTGTTTCGGCTGTAGGAACACCATCGTATACAGTAATCTGTCTGTCCAAGTCAACTGGCGGTTTGTATTGTGAACCTCTAAACTTGTGAATGCGTAGGAGTTGCTTATTAACTATGTAGTATAACACGATTCCGAAGTAGATTGCCAACAAAGTTGGGTTTTCCAGACATAGGCGGCCCTACTACCATCATACTAGCATTATGTCGTAGGAACAAATTCATCTCTCTTTAGTTATACACTGGTATGTAAGCATTCTATGTTTATAAACCTCAAAACATGTCTATAAATAGGAAAATACCTCTATGCAAATTTCTATATAATCTTAACCATGTTCAATACCAAAAACTGTTTGGGGGCAACAGCCTAAACAAGAAATTGCAGATGTAGAGGATGATGACGTTGAGTCAAAAGCTGAAAATATCAAGGACGAGAACAACAAATTACGACGCTATAAAGATGTTGCAAAGCCGGATATCAAACATTCATATTGAAATAAATATATTCTACAGAACGTGACAAAAGACGAGATAAATCAGGCTTTCCTATCTGATATTGAAAAATTTGTCAAGCGTAGAATGTTGGAGACTCTTATTTTTATAGATAAATGCAACAGAGATGATGCCTTGCAGCTTCTTCATATCTGCTTTAATGAATTAAAGAACATAAGCAGTACCCGTGCTACTATGAGCTCTACTTTGAAGGAGGCAATAAAAAAAACTTGGTGGATCTGGAAAAATCAAGTACATGAAACTGTGGAGTGGGCGTAGCGAAACGAAAGGAGGTGGGCGTTGATGAAGAGAATACAGAGGAAGAGAAGAACTATACATCTGACGAAGAGAATTAATGGAACATTTATTTCAATTATGACTATGTCTTGGGCGTAATATGTCTATGGGCGTAACGAAAGGAGGTGGGCGTTGATGAAGAGAATACAGAGGAAGAGGAGAACTAAACATCTGACAAGGAGAATTAATGGAACATTTATCTCAATTAAACTATGTCTTAACTTTGATGATGCCCAGTTATTCGAAGATACATTCACTAATGCTTCTGCTGTTATGTAAACGTTAAATGTTGTACTGAGATATCCAGCTTTTTATAATAGTATATGTTTCTATGGAAAAACTTGTTATTTTTACTTATGATACTTATGAAATCCTTTAAGAGTTTAGATAATTTTTAGCCTACCGTTAGGGAACTCTTAGCACACATTAAGGGATTCATTTAGGAGCTTAGCATATCTTTAGGAAATTTTTTAGCATACGGTTAGGAAATTCTTAGCATAGTTAAAGAATTCATTTAGGAGTTTAGCATATCTTTCAGAATTTTTTTATCATACGGTTAGGAAACTCTTAGCATACTTTTAAGGAATATTTAGGAGTTTAAAGAATTTTTCTAATGAAGGCTTATGAACTCGTACTCTATAATTCTAGCATACCCTATAATAATATGTAACAGTTTATTTTGTATGTATTCTAAACTAGGTGCTTAAGGCTAAATTAGTAGTCAAGATAAATATAGAAATATAAAAAATGTATTATTTTTTTGGACAAAACATTTAAATAATAGTACAACAACAACAATAATGAGTGATTAACATGGAGCAATTATCTAAATAACTAATATTAGCTAGGCATGTAGTACGTATAGGATCTAAATCTAAATACTCAGTAAAAGATGGAGAAGGAGAAGAAGGATAGTTAGTGAATGAGAAAACAAGATTAACATATGGTTGTATATTTAGCAGTCGCATGTCAGTTCTCAATCCAATGCTAAAGCTCGCAGAACTGTATTGGAGATTGGTAGTCTAACGGTTGAAAATACCCACCTAGCAAATTCTCGAGAAATTGTTTCATTTCTTGGATATCATTAGAAGTATATAGTATCATGATAGCGTTGAGAGACGAAACAGCCGCGTAGGATTACGACCGTACACGGGCGAGAACAGAAATAGAATGACTATAATAGACGCGTGAGGCGCGTTTTGCTTACGATTCTTAGTGCCTTATCATTGGTTAAAGCCTTACTCGATTCTGATTGGTCGGGAGGAGGAAGGGGTTATTGTTCCAAAGCTCCACATCCATACTACTATCAATTAGAAAATTTTAAAATCTAAAAATTTCATTAAAATTTATAAATAAATGACAACAAAAATTATGAAAAATTCTTGGCAATATATCTTACATAATTTATACTTAAATAAAATATGTTTTATATCAAATTGTGTATATAATGTATATATTAACGTATGTGAAATGTTTGTATCAGGGACTACTTGAAGTAGTCCCTGGTTTGTATATATTAAACATACATATATATGATATGCTGTATGCTTATAATCAGTAACTCAACTGTGTTTTAACACTAGAAATATATTGTGTTTATTTTTTTACAAAGTCATAATAGTACGCTTTATTTGTGCAAATGGAACAAAACATAGTTTTTATCTCAGCACACAACCGTTTTTGTGATTTAACAGGTGTTTCAGTTTATATATATTAGGGATTTCTATTTTTGGAGTAAAAGTTATTGCCGATTTATGTTTTTTAGATGACTTTCAATTCATTTTGATACGTCATTTTAACCAGGACTATGCGTGTAGAAGTATGTATAATATTCCATAACTTATATGATTTGTTTGTATTAGATACCCATAAACTAAACTACCTTGTTCAGTTTAAAGTATTTTTTATAATCTCAAGAACACAGAAACTTCCATTATAACTGTAATTAGCTTTTTGTTTTCTAAAATATGCTATTTTATTCGATATAAGTATAACTTATGCAGTAGAAATCTACAGCGAACCTCTTTGCAACAGGAGAATTGGCTCGTTGTTTGCATATTTAAAATCATATTAATAATTCATGTCAGATATTTAATGCAAAATGTGTTTTTAAAAAGTGGCATTTTTGACTTTGCTGATAATATATTTTAAACGCACATTACTGATAACACAGGCAAATTTATTTAGAATATAGTTGACTAATAAGGTGCATTATGCAAATAATAATGTAGAGATGTTAGGTATATTAATAAGTAAATATATTATAGTCTAACTTTACTGGCTTATTTGCATGTAAGCCGTACATGTATGTATATATGTTTAGAAATGTATTAAAAAAATATTAGCCTATATCTTCATGGGCCATGTCAAACACATTCTTAAAGATAAAATCGACAATCTCCGTTCATATTCCCGTTATGTTGCTGATACGTTTGCTCTCTGTGAATCCGAAGATAAGGCTTTGTATTTTTTATTTGATTTCCAAAAATAATTATATAGTTATATTTAATTCACAATGGAAAAAGAAAGCAATGAATCTATAGCCTTCCTTGATGCGATCCTCAATACAGACATGCCCTTATATCACCTCCTTATTTCATCGAGCAAGAAATATTTTCTCCTCTGATACTATCAAAGATGAGCTTTCCATCCTCACTAAAACACTTGAATCCAATGGCTATTCTGAAAAGTTCATCAAGAAGTATTTGACTCCCAAGAAAAACATCGTCACGCTAGATGTCCCCGAAAAAAAACGTTTTTATGAATCTCCTATTTAAGGGCAACGATATTCTAGATATTCTTAAGCTAAAACAGCTATTTTTTCTATCTCTAATACTTACTCAACAGCCAAACCTATCATCATCTACTCTACCTATATATGTACTATACCACAATCCCTACTGCTCCCGTTAAAGTCAAACTGCCGCTCTACGCCTACTGATTCGCGGACAACGAAATAGACATACTACTATATCGTTTATATTATTATATGGTTATTTATTAATAATAATTATTATTATTATATTTCAGGGCAATATCAAAAAAATAAATTACTCTATCAAATGTATAGGTACAGGATGACAATAAAAATACAAATAACATGATATAAAATAAAATTACATGATGCCCTTGGGAGCTAGAGGCACAAAAGTGATCTACCATCATTATATATTAAAACAAATTACGTTATTCTCGGACTCCCATGTCATCTATAAATGTATATGTACGTGCAGTTTCATATACATTGATGGATCCGAGGATCAGCTACTCGTGTTGCAGATCATATTCCTCGATGTTTAAAGAACTCCAAGATTAACTCAAACAGACAATAAACATTGCCATCTCCAAATATATTTTTGAGTTTAAACATACATGTGACGATATGTGCTTTTTAACGTGTTTTTTTTACTAAATCTCCCAATCCCTATTTTTTACATACTTTGGAAGGAAGCAGTAGCCATCCGGATTTATAATTATCTTTTATGTGCCGACAAATAATTCCTTAAAAGCCAACACCTTACATAGTAATTAATTCTCAATTACCCGCTTCCTCATTACGCTTTTATGCAATTATTCACACTTTTCCTTGTATTTAAAATTATTTATAATGGTACTATTCTGTATGGAGGCCCTAAGCTAGGGGTTCAGTAAGGTAAAGATACTTTTTACAGTGTAAAACTTGAATTATATGATGTAAAAGCATGAGTTCTGCAGTGTAATAAAGACATGTGTAACAGTGTAAAGCATGAGTTCTACAGTGTAAAGCATGTTTAACAACTTAAAAAACACGAGTTCTATCGTTTAAAGCTTGATTAACAGTGTAAAGCTTGCTTAAGTTCAGTGTAAAGTTTGAACTATGCAATATAATAGCATGAGTTCTGCAATGTAAAGCATCGTTAACAGTATAAAGCATATAAGTTCTGCAGTGTAAAGCATTCTTAACAGCGTAAAGCTTGAGTTATGCAATGTAAAGCATGAGTTCTGCAATGTAAAGCATGTTAACAGTGTAAAGCTTGAGTTCTACCTTGTAAAGCTTTAGTTATTCAGTGTAAATATATTTTGGCGGACCAAAGGGTTCAGAAACGTATTTCTCTCCTATTTAATGTATAACTCTCTTATTTAATACCCTGCATAACTCTGAAAGCTTTATACTGTTAAGCAACCTTAACGCGGTAGAACTCAAGCTTTATGCTGTTAAGCATGTTTACACTGCAGAACTCATGCTTAACACTGTTAGGCATGCTTTACACTGCAGAGCTAATGCTATTACTATACTGTTAATCATACTTTTACATCGTATAACTGAAGTTTTAAACTATAAAAAGCAGTTTTACCTTACTGAGCCTCTAGGGCCGCCATAATTCTGTGATACATTTAATAACTATTTTTACTCTCTCTTACGCTTTTATCCATATGTTCCTTGGTCTTATTGCGCAATCTGACAATTTTATTATTGATCTATTAATTGCATTCATTATACTTTATATTTAATTTTATTATCATCAGTAATCTACCACAATGTGAAAATGCGAAAATATGCCTATTCTTGATCATAGCGAATAGCCTTCTTAAATGAAAAATATTAAACGTGACATATATTATATATATATATACCTACCTTGTGTCGAAGGTCCTGGGTTCAAATCCCACCCAGGGCAACTTACTCACCCCTGGCTAGCAGCTGTGCTAGTCGATTG
>JAYRBW010001564.1:0-35559 GCA_036023295.1 Invenusta paracnida | reverse complement strand
ATTTCTTAAATAAGTGAGTTATTCATTAAATAAGTGAGTTATTTTTTAAATAAGTGAGTTATTTTTTAAATAAGTGACTTATTTATCACATAAGTGAGCTATTTATTAAATAGGTAACTTATTTATTAAATAAGTGACTTATTGTTTAAATAAGTGAGTTATTTATCAAATAAGTGAGTTATTTATCACATAAGTGAGATATACGTGACTGAACCTTTTGGTCCGCCATATATTGACATGCAATAGAAATATTTAACAAATTTTAGTTTATAAGTAAAAATAGTCAAATACTTTTTAAAATTAATTAGTTCTTGTATCATACAGGATTTTTTACAATTAAATTGTTTTGAAAATTATATTCTGTATATTTTCATGAATATATAATGTCCTTATAATTTTTCATATTTAAAAAGTAGTTGCTTTGGATTTTCCGAACATCTATTTTTATTTTTATGTACAAAAAATCATTAAAACCAAAAATGATAAAATTAAACTTACTATTTCAAAATATTAGTAATAATTCTCTTAAAGTATCATATATATTTTAAATAATAAAAATAATATGATCGAATTTATTTTATTTGTAACTTTTATTAGCATTGATTAGCCAATACAGGATATTTCCTACTAATAATTATTAATGTATTGTTTATGAGTTACATAATAACTTAAGATGTGATCATGAGCGTTATACGTGTTTACATAAATATATATACAATATATTATAAGCCTAAAAATGTACTAATTTACTAGCTGAAACCATACTTATTATCTATACAAAAATAATTATGAACTAAACTAATCTAAAATTATTTTTGCTGACTATATAATTTACCTACTTTTACAAAATAGCTAATGCATATTGCATGAATAATTAAATTATGTATTAAGTCAGAAGTAATTTTGTGACTGGTGATAAAATTTAAAGGCATGTGCTTATTTTTAATATTTTCAGAAGAATCTCATCAAACAAAAATCATTTTACTTGCTATGAATTATGCGTATAAGTAAATATATACATAGTATATTCATATGCTTTTTGTATAATAAAGAAATGTAAAGAATTGGAATACATACGAATAAATTTTGCAATGTACCTACATACCATAGTGTTTGAAATGAAGCATACATATAATTTGTGCTCCATACGAATAGGATAAATTTGGTGTGAATAATTAAAAGTCTTTATTGTAAAGCTCATTGATATTGTGTTGGTTGAACGGAAAAATTATTAATCTGAGATTTACTAAATGGATTCTTATGCATTCGGGCTTCATTTTAACCTCGTTTATATAATACAATTTCATTGAAATGGAAGTTGTAACAAGCCTCTTATATGCAGTAAATGACAAAAGGAATGCCAGAGAGAAAATATAATGTGGAATATTTGAGTAATTTTTTTCTATATTTATTCTAAATTTAAAAATGCTTACATGCAGCTAATAGGAATTGTATTTTAATACACATACACATATGTAACGTGTAACTTTAATTAATAGTATCAAAATCCAAAAAGACAATTCTTCGATATGAAAACTGATTTTAAAATCTAATAAAATTATAAATGCTACCTTGGATTAATTATCACGTGACAATAAATAATAAATAAATCAGTCTGATTCTCTTTTAGTCAATGCTATATGATATTCGGAATTCTGAAATTGGAATTCAACCTACTTTTAACATGATAGATACACTATGAAAATAGGATTACTGTGCATAAAAACATATTATGAAATTTACATTATTAACTTTCCTAATCGTATAATATATTTTTGGTAATGGTCATAAAGTTGTTCCAATCTTTTCCATAATAGGTTAGCGTAAAACACAGAATATATTACAATGATCAGACAAGTATCTCTCTCTAAAAATGGGAATATAATTGGACAAATATAATATAATTGAATATGTAGGAATTCATTCATTTCCAATGGATCATCGGCTTTTTCTTGGATTCCTGAATAAAAAGTAATAAATAATTGATTTTCTGTATATATTAGAAACACAATTAAAATAATTGTAATATGGTGGTCACCATATTGAATTTGCCCTAATTGTGTTTCCAATTTTATTGTATAGCCCATAGGGGAAGATATCTATCGGGGCATTTATTCTATAACACATTTGCTAATTACTGTCTAGGATATAAATAAATCTAGGAATTTTAGCATGACATAGCCAGTCGCCATTTTAATGAAAACTCATCATTTTGTAAAATTTGGATGTCGTATCATTTGATTTTGTTAATCTTGCACTATTACCATAAAATAAGTGTCATAAATATATTACAAATATCTGGATTATTATACACATTATTATGATATTAAGTGAGTTGAATTCCATAGCTAGATTTATGTATGGGGCTCATTTCATATCTATAGTAATATTGTTATCTATATGCTCTGCTTAACTATATACATATATATAACGATCTATATGTTCAATACTATATAATATATTTTTATATTTCTAGTAGACCCCTTCATCATTGAAATTAGTGAAAATTAAAACAAATGGAAAACAATATTTAAAATGACGACCAAGCAAGCAATGACCTTGACGCATTGGAATCGAATATAAGACCATTTATTTGAATGATGCAAATTTGTAAAATGGAGAGTTTTAAAAACAGAAATGTTAATGTCACTTTTTAACTTCTCGTTTTTCTCATTTGTGCACAATTTTGGTACTGAAATTTCTAGAAGGATGATATATGGTTATTTTTTATCTTAAATACATATAAAAGTAAATATAAAAAAACTTTGTGAATTTTAATAGAACCATGATAATAAGAAATGGGAAATAATGTCTAAATACATAATTCAGTGCCCTTCTGATTATAGGTCATGCACGACTGGTCAACCAAATAATCCTTTTGAGAGACATATATAGTATACGTATTTTTGACTGGAACAGCAGCCAGCCAGGCATAGAGGCATTTTGACTTAGGACCGACTCGGAGTTCGAAACTTATCCACTTGAGTCCCTTATTTCTCTGAGTAAATTATTTAAAATTTTGCCTCTTATTACTTACCAAAAGCCATTTTCTTCCTTGATACGAGCTTCTCTTTGTTGACACAATGACTCAGACAATTGGGTAGAGGACCTAGTAGGGCTCTGCGGGTCTCCTCAGCTGCCTTCTCTCGCAGTTCCGTGACACACTGCGTGCTGAAGTAGCTGACCCGCGGTGTGAGAACAAGGTTAGGACAATCGCGCAGACCGACTGAATGGGACGAGAGGAGTACACATTTCAAAGAAAGTTGGAATCAATATAAGTCCGCCAAATTTAAATGAAATTGGATGCAAAAGAAATGCTAACAATCTAACAACTACTAAACAAATTCAAAACAATTAATTTAGCGTTCGACACTATTATCTTTGCACTTACACAGGGGTGAGTTGATGTGATCCTGATCAAAGCAGTCCAACGCCGCCGCCGCCAAGTGTCCACTCGTTAGTGCATCCATCACGGCTTCTTCGTCGATTGCTTGAGGTGAGGCAATATTGACGAGGAAGGCTCCTGATTGGTTAGAATCGATTTGGTTAACTGGCAAAATGTTTTCATAGTAGGTATATAACTATCATTAATTTAATATTATTTCAAAAACCATATTTTGTATATTTTGTGACAAAACTTTAAGGCAGGTTTATTTTATCATTCTTTAAAGTACGCATTACAACAAAGTAATCAGGATAAAAAGTATTCCACAATTTTAATTTTACCAATCTGTTCTACTTGAAAATTTCTAGCGATGGTCTCTTATTGTTTCTTGTTCATTCTAAAAAAAACTAAATTGGATTTTTTTATTATTTAGTTTATTACTTGAATTTTATTAAATATTAGTCTTTTCAACTCAAATATACGCAGTGAATAGCATAGCCCATTTATATCACGTGTTTAAATATTCTATTTAATTAATAATAAAAACTGCATATCTTACATAAATATTCCAATGTAAACGTTACATTATTTTTCTTGCTTTGGTTTATCTATGTTGAATTCAGTAAAAGTTGAAGAAAAAAATCAAAGGATTTTTAGTCCTGGATAAATTTTACTGGATATACATAGTAATTTTACCTATAACAAAGCTTTCTGTAACTTTCAAACCAATTATTGTAATTTTAAGTTCAATGATAGTACGGAAAATCTGTTATATACTTTCAGTTTTTTATCTGTTTGATATTTTTAACTATTTTATTCGCATATGGTATTACGGGATAAATTACAGAAATAACACTCAAGAATAATAATAGAAGTAACTAAACCTAATTTCAAATCCAATATAGAAGTCGATCGGGAAAATGTGACCATATATCAGAAATTGATTTCTACATAAGCAACTTAAAATCATGTTATATATGCATACCACCACAGAACTTACCTGATTTAACGTGCATTAAGGATTCCTGGTTTATGATTGGCTGCCCGGTTGATATCTCGTATGACTTCATGGGAACCCCTTCGGCTACTGGAGCAGGCTGTCCCAGATGAACCGAAATGCAGTTAGATTGCTCTAACAGCTCGACTAGACTTCCAGCCCTGTTGACTCCCAATGAAAGATGAGTCCCCTGGGCCATTTCTGGGTCGTAGACGAGAACGGAAAAACCAAATACTTTGGCGCGAACTGCCACAGCAATACCGACTTGATCTATGATGACGAAGAGGAGAGGAGGATTCATGAAATTATTGTTATGTAAGCTATCACGAAGAAACTAATCGTAAATGGTTGTAAATAATAACATAGTGTGGTTTTTGTAGTTTTTCTAATAATAAATTAAATGAATTATTTGTAGAATAAGAGGTGAAAGATACTCCACAACATTCCGCTCTCGATCAAAATGCAATAGGAACCCGCCATCTTCGCATTCGAAAGCACAAATTCTAAAACTTGAGCAATCTGTTCTCACAATTTATAAAACATTACTAATAATACAATATGTTACTACCTAATTATAGCTAAGAGAAATATGGATCACCATATATACATACAAATAGTAGACTTGAGTGATATATATGAATATAATTTACATATCTATAACATATGTAACATCTTAATTATTTGCAAACTTTTAAGCAGAGAAAAGTGTATCAATCGAGGTAGTTAAATGAATTGTAAATTTTCTTTTAAAAACGCTATCCAAAAACATCCTCTTATCTATTCTATTGAAAACAATAAAATTCAATATATATTTTTATGTAAAAAAATTCTTGGTAGTCTAGGCAAATTATTCCTTTGTAATTCGTGGTTATACGCAAAATGTATTTCCCAATTTATAAATTTCTACATATGTATAGTTAGTAGAAAAAAAAAATTGATGATAAGTTTTCCTCCCGGTAGTAACGCCCAGGAAACATCGAAGTTCTAGAAGCTCATCCATGCGCACACAGGTACGTAGAACATTCCTATATCTATAACACCAAACATAGCCAGGAAAATTATTATTGCATATAAATATTATTTCTAGATTTAAGTATACAATGTACACTACTCCATGTTGTAATATATGCGCATATCTCGTCTATAGTTTTTAATGAGACAGTAAATCGAGTGTAGTCAAGTCAATTTGGAAGGCTTTCTTATCTTGTACACACCTCATCAACCTTACATTCCCCCAATTTCAAAGAGTTCCAAGTTTTTTTCTCGTTTTCTTTTACACCGAGTTGAGGAAGGAAAAAGTGGTGGGAGCCAGTCAGTCATTGGGAGTACCTATACATCTTGTGTATGTACGGCTAGACTCTTCTCTATACTGACAGTAAAGTCATAATAAAACTTGCATCTTCCATATTAAATATTATCTATGAACATGTATGTGAAAAGTATTCACTGAAAGTATAAAGAAGTATGTATATATACCAGTTAAAACTCATATATTAGCTGCATAATATTTATAATACTGGAAATGTTCTTCCCAGAGGCATGATTACCGCTTAGAGTTTTCAACTCTTCTTTCTTGTTGCTAACTGTAGGTATATACCTATAATGTTTTTTACTGTGTGTGTGGACACATACACCTAGTGTAATTTCTTTTTGAGTTCCTCTCAATTTCACAGCCTCGTTGTATGATATCTCAAAATTAAAGCTCATAATTAGAAAGAGTGGATCGTTATATTGTTATACCAGAGATGGGAGAATACCAACCATTTTTAATTAGAACCATAGACAGAAGTACCATACTATTCGCTTACCATATTATATGTACCTATAAAAATTACTTCTGCGCAGTTAAAGGTTATATAGGAATACATGCCTGCCATAATACAATATAGTAATGAGATAGCAAAACTGAATAGAGGAGGATGGAGGGAGATAGCTTTCCACGTTATTCTCTTCCAAAAAGATGCAACGTGCATGTAGTATTTAAATAGTATAGTATATAATGTGCATAGTATTTAAACTAGATAGTAAGTATTAAAATAATGTCAAATGCCAATTAGCTACTCAACAGACATTTAAGGGTGTTACCTTGTTAAGTTACTAATGTTTCTTCCTCATATGATGCTTCATATATAATACCAAAATGATGGGCTGGAGTTTCTTAATCATGAATGATATTTCGTATATAATGCATTTTTGCTTCTATTACATACATACATATATATATATATATATATATATATATACGCTGTTTGATTTTTGATAAGTACTAGTATCACTCACAGGTTACTCTACGTTCGAGGAGAGTCGACGACACCCCCTCCCCTCCCTCCTAGCTCCTTCCACCCTTCCAATCTTATAAGACATGAGACGGATGATGCTCCGTCTCAACGATGGCGTCTCCTCGACAGACTTGGAAGAAACAGTCGAAATAATGAAATATAGTCGGCTCCTCCGTCGATTTCAAGAACCCCTCTTCCAGACTTTTTTCTCCTTCTTCCACTTCTCAGAATTATATGGAATCTCCATTGAAGCATGTTTCACTGAGATATATATTCTCACCTAAAGGTGTACATATCTATACATATCTACGTCTTATATAATTATATCTACTTAAGCTATGCTTGAAATAATTGTTAAAGATATGCTCCATGACAATCTCTCGTATAGGTAGGTATAAGAGCGGAGTAGCCTAAAAGATAGCGCCTAAATGTACAGTCTGTTGGATAACTGAATAAGTTGGCATATATTAACTGGAAGAATTAAAGAACCGAAGCGGTCCAAAAAGGGCTCTTCTTATATCGATGAGCACAGTTCTGGTAGAAACTCAAGGGTATGTATATACCGTATATATTTAAAAGCGGCCGAACATAGTGTCACATGAAATATTTTCTCTGGTGTCGACAGTAATTTCCCCCCAAAAAACTGGAGGTGAATAAGAAATGCATGGAGTATAATATGGCGTGAGAGTGAGTTTAATTTTAAATGTTCACTCAACTTGAAATTAATTTCAAATCTGCGAATTTCACACGTTGGAGGAGGATTATATTTTTTCTTTCAACTCCACATTTGTTCCAGAACTCTCACATACACATCTACATATCTGAGTGACTTTTTCTTTCTTGAAGTTAGTCTAAGTATAGCTTAAATAGTTTTCCGACTCAACTCGATTTTCTTGTCCATATATATGTAAACTTACCAAGTTATAACTATATTCTTTATCAGAATTCAATATTGTTTTGTTGTAATAAAAGTGATTACACAACGAGGCAGGAGTTATTTAAAAATTGTACGTTATTTAAACATTATCCCAGTTTTCTTGAAACAAAAGGCGGACACAAAGCCGTGTTTTAAGTCGAATGGGCGTGGCGAGCGTCATGTATATATGTTAACTTACCGAAATATTATGGTATCATGTAGCAGCTGTTTATTGTACAATCAGAATACAGTTAACACTGTGTTTTACGAGTATGTGCGTGGTATAAGTAAGTTTTTGAGTTAATTATTCTACTATCAACGTTATTATATATAAGTGTTCCCTTGTTTATAAAAGGATTCGATGTTTCCATGTACTTTTTTATATAGAATAGGTATACCTACTGTTATCAAATTTTTGGAGGAACTAAAGTTTATATTATTATTTTATTTTTGTTTGGTTGTTTGTAAAATGTAAGAACAGGTGGTAAATATTTTAGGATAACAATTATTTTACTCATCAAATATGCTCTTTATTGAAAAATATAAAAACATCATGCTTCTTTACAAACTAAAGGATGGTTTTGAATTCCTTTTGAACGCCTAGTTATAATGCTATATATTTGAAAAATAAGCCTAATTTTGTTTGGATATTTTAATATATAAACTTATGAATGATGTATTTGAATATATACTTTTAAAGCATGTTGAATATAATTGCATTTAATTTATATAAGGTAAAGAGGGTGTCGATAGATTTTATCAAGTTATACAAACAAATAAATAAAATAGAAGCTTACAAAACTTATATTTTCATGTGAATATAAATTTATTGTACTAAACGTTATATTATTACAATTTATAAATATAGTGAAAAAGTTTTAATAAAAACTTACTCTTAACTAAAATGTATATATAAAGATATATAAAAATGTTGTGTACCTATATTTATGATAGCATTTTTTTATAATTACAAATATTTTATTTTTAATGCATACAGATCTTTAGAAAGGTATATTATAAAAACCGGTAAAAGATTTTTAGTATAACGAAAAATTATGATTTATATAATCCCAATTTTTTAAAAGTTTATAAACATACATATATATTCTAATTTGAATAGACTATCCATTCTATCTAAACTCTTTGAGATAACTTCTTCATTTATAATTCTTCGTTATAGATATTGATTCAACAATGTATACATTTACACTTTGAGGAGGTACATATGCTCACCAAAGCCAACCAGACCCAGCACTTGACCACGAATTCGAGAAAAGCTGCCCTGTGCCGAATCCACTTGTTGGGTTGATGTAGACGCTGTTTCCACACGAGGCCATTCAACCACAGACCCACCAGCCGAGGTCACTAAATTGTCTGACGTGGTGATCGAGGAGCTGAATGTTGAGGTGGTGAGATGCGGTTGGGGTGACCGTGATGCGGACTGAGCAGCGGAACGGAGAGGGAAGAGACGTCGATAGAGGCCGAGAATAAGACACATCGTTGAATCGGCCATCTCTTCCACGCAGGAAGTGACAATTACGCTCACTGCAATACCTGAATGGTCCGTGGAAGCAATAAAGCAATAAATCTATAAAGAAATTAAAGTTATAATTCATCAAGTATGAATCATATGAAATATTCTGATTAACACCACCATTATAGTAATACATAGTTCATTAATAATTTACCCAAAAAATACGAAATAAATATCATTTTTCTGAGCAATTAATGTTACTTATCAAAAAAGTAATTAATTACTTGGTCTACATAGAGAAGAAAATATACAGATATAAATAAGTTGTTATTTTTATGTATAAAACTTATTTTAAAACATTGCATTTCTTAAGTTAAATTAATTTGTAACGTACTACATGAAAGGAAATTGCAAAGGTTTCTTCCAAATAAATAGTTTAAAGGAATAATTTGAAATGATTACGAATATGATTTCCGTGGTGCCATATATTACAACAATCATTGCGTATATCTTCTTTATGTATATCAACTTTATATTGTATATTTATAATTCTCAGTGATGGGTATACATTCTATAACAATGTAATGTAAAGCAATTCAAAATTTTTTTTCTGATGCAAACCATTATGCAACTTAATTCCTCTAATTTATTTTTAATTCAAGTTTGATTTCTACATCAAACTGCATAGCATGTGAAGAAAATTTAAAAAATACATACACATACACACTGTAAAATACTGTCACTGCGCGCATCTGGATGTGCGTGTATATATCTACATATGTATATAATAACCTGAATATATATACCAGAAAGAAAAGTTCCATTAAGAAATTATTTGGTATCTTAAGTTTCAAGTTTGTTTTAATTGATTAAAACGCTGTATTTCCGGCCTTACGCGCTAAGTTTACTGCGAAGATGATTAGGTTCATGTGCAAAAGTGGTGTCAGAGGGATAATAATTGTTTGAGGGCACTTGAATGGGATGGAAAATTGTTTGTTTTTTAAGAAATAACGATTTACAAATTAATAAGACCAAAATAAAACTTTTCACTTTGTCTGATTAATTTGAAAAAATAAATAAAAAAACTATTTATTTAAAAATTCTTTATACATTTATTTATTAAAATACAAATGTAGGATACCAAAAAATAAACTATAGGTATTTAATGAACAATTCCATCTTTTAAGGAATATATTTTAAACTTATTTTCATTACAATATTTGTTTCAATAATTAACCTGTTGTATTTATTTATCAAACATATTTTGCAAACTAATGAATGAATGTCAAAAGAATATAATATATATATATATAGGTATATAGTATTAATATTATATAGGAAATATTATATAACAATTAATTATATAAAGAATACATTTAAAAAAAGAACGACAAATAAGTCAATTTATTTACATAAATAATTTTTTATTGAATGATATGTTCATTTTAATTGTATTACTAGTGAATTAAAAAAAAAACAGTTTCGAGTGTTAAAAACATTATGTTGTTGTTGTTCGACAATATATATATTTTTAGTATATATAAAGAAATAGAATGATAAATAATTCATTCAGATAATATATTTTAATTCTGAAAATAATAAATTATTAAGAATAACATAATTGTGAAAATTTTCAGGATAAGTTCTTTCTTTTTGTGTGCGTTCCTACGTTTTCCTTTGTTTATAAGCTGCTTTCTGCAACACCACGAAAATGAAAACCTGTGATTCCTTTCCACCTTTATGCCCAAAACAAGCAAGCCCAACAAACGTATATACCTATCTACGACGGGTATCATCTCAATTTTTAGGTACACAATATACGTATATATTATTTCGATCTCTTTGTACCCTACCAACCTAGACAAGAATATACGTTACATGTCCCTCTTTTTCTGGGTCTTCTTCTTCTTCAATTGCAGGTAATCCCACCCCGAGGAGGAAACCAATTTGTCGCTGTTGAATTAGTGACGAATACTATTACTTTCCTCCTTCTCCTTCATGACTCGATATGATAAAGAAAATAAAATGGGTTATCTGCTACCGTCTGAGGCTACCAACGCTAATTGGGACCGGCGACCACCATATGTGGATGAAACAGACCATAATATTCCGGTGTGGAGCTTGTTAGTTCCCAGAAATAGAACAATCTTGGCACTAATTGCTGGAAGAAACACGACCCCTCTTGTAGTCCTACTCTGACACCAGATGAGGAGCAAAACAAAGATTTTGTTTCCTGTATCCTCCAGCCCATACCAGTGTACCCTTCTGGTGCGGCTGGCAATATCTTATCCCCCTCTCATCACCGTTTTTATGTTTTCAGTCTGAGACTCTACCTGCTCTCCCAATATTAGTGGCAATAATAATAATAATATAGGGCAGTTTTTCCTTGAGGGGTATTCGGTCGCGGAAGAGAATAACGGACCCCCTGCTATTGTGCATCGTGCACACTGATTATTATTATTACTTTCAACAATTTCGTGAGCGCAAGAAATTGAAGACTGCTTAGGTAGATATTGGTACAACAGTGCGGGTGTTATCACGCGCGTGCGCACATCCAAAATCATCTCATCTCATCCCCTAAACAGAAGCCTCGAGAGGCAGAGATAACAGAGGAAACCACACACAAGCGAGCTGTCTTGATAGTTTCAATGTCGGATTACCTCCAACTGAGTGAGTACATGAATTAGTGGAATGATACATAATTACAATCCGAGAAGAAAACAAGGGACGGACGACTTTGCAGAGGACAAAACCCAGTTGGCAATAATCCGATCAGAGTTGGTGGAAAATGCTGATACGATTTAAATCCACCTCAACTTATTCCGGATAAGTTTTAAAACGAAGACAGCACTAGCTTTTCTCTCTGAATATAGATAACAAAAAATCTCTCTCTAAAGTTGTACCAACATATACTTTGGAAGAAGAGAAGAGAGGTGGAGAGACAAGTGGAGTGGCATGATAGGATTCAGATGACAGCCAAACTCCAATCTCAAGCTTGGGGTTGCGATTTCTTGTCCTGCTGTCCAACCTGTCGTCTAGAAGTCCCCTCTTTTATCTGCTCTTTGCTGGAATAGCCGTTGCTTCTTCTTGGAATTAATTAGTTAGTAAACTACACTGAGGGGTAGTTCAGAAAATATTCTTGCAGCTTCCCAATATCTTGCTCTTTAAAAACGCGTTGAATTTTGATTCCTGGTATGTTTCGCTTTGAAGAAAAGAGGAATGATAGAAGGAGGTCCGGGGAGTCAGAAGGTATAGAAAGACAGAACAAGAAGGGGGAGGACAAGGATTTCGCGTGCGCGCCCTATGCCCCATTTGTGGTCGAGTGACTGTGGCTGTCAAACCCAACCCAAGCTGACTGGTAGAGCACACGCGATCCTGACAACTTCTGCCCGAGGGGCAAGCTGAGATAAGAGACCCCATATTCTTGAGACCAGATGCGTGTGCGCCAGGATTCTTTATCCTCTTTTCAAGAATGTGGGGTGCTGGGAGCAGGTATATTTATATTCTCAAGTTTGGCAGAACTGGTTCTACCAGCTGTTATCATTAAAATACATCCCCTCCTCCTCACCCCTGTAGTTGCTTTTATTATGTTTTTAAGAAGATATTTTTGTTTTAAATTAGTTTAACTATTATTGTTATGAACGTATTATAGTGAATATAGTGTGTATATGTTGTACGGATTTATTAATTATGCATTCAAAAATATTCTGTCAATTTTTAGAGTCTCCTTTAATGTGACATTTTATGACGATTTTTCCAAACATCAGTATGCTTATTATTTACACAAGCTGGTAATTAAAACAAATAAAAGATAATCTAACCTTTTAAGAAATTTTCCATACATGTTGAATCTCAAGTTATATAGATTAATAATTATTTTTACATCGGTAGTATTTACTAACTTAAAAGAAGGAAATTTCACAAAATCTGAACTCAAAAAGTTGTTTTGGTACTATTTGGATTAAGTATATTTAGGTTTATTTGTAAATTTGTAGAGAAATCGTTGTTATTTTTAATATATCCTTGATTTGTTGAAAAATCGTATATATTTAATTTAAATTAAATGTTGTTAGTTTTTTTTAATTGTACCTGAGAATTGCAAATCGATTTTATATGAGGATTTTTAATTTAAAAAATATATGTAATAAATAAATGTGAAAAATATTTCAAAACACTATTTATGTTTCCTTTTTAAATTTGTTTTATAATAATAGGTACGTATACGTACTGAAATAAATAATTTTCATCTTACGACTCTTCTTATTTTTATGACAAAACTCGTTATATATACAGGAATATATTTTTTAATGTGATTACACATATTTTGGACATCCGGCCATACAAACTTAAATTTGCGGAAAAATTGAACAATTTCTGTCACGGCTTTATATATCAATCTTTTGGTAAACTTTTATACAATAGACACGTGTAAATTCAAAGTGAAGAGAGCCCATGGGAATCACTTTGATAATCGGAAATAAAAATCACAAAATAATCCAAAATGCAAAAGACCATTATGCTCATGAAATAGAGGCTTATGGATTATTATGTAGCCTGTATCTATATACTCAGTTACAGCGTAATGGTCTTTTACCTTTTAGTTATATGAAAAGTTGAATACTTTGATTCGACTAAAGGACCGGCCAGACTACCATTACATATATTTCCGATCAAAAATATGCAGGCAGGCCATAAAGCATATGGAACAATACAAATGATGATTGTGCTGTTAGTGGTTTCGCTGGCAGTCAAGTGCAAGTATTTTAGGTTTTCTCAAGCGACTGGGGATTATTTGGCGTGGAGATGTCGGGTCCATTAGCTGGTCGTATAAACTGGAATATCCCTTCCATTAGTGGCATTCCCCGCTGGAATACTCGACCAAGATACTGACAAAGTTTTGATTTCGAGTAATCGTCTCTCTTTATAGCGATACCTGATGCTGTGTGCATTCAATTGAACTTCGAAAAGAGCTCGAATTACGTAAAAGCGGAAAGCCGAAAGCGGATTAAATTTCTAACTTCAATGATGAATTAAGAGTTAATATGTTCATATCAAGGTAGTCATTGTAACTGCACACAGATTTTGGTTTTATATTATTATACGTATAGAAATACAGGGAACCAAATGTTTTGCCTTTTCCAAATTTGTAAATATAGAATATATTTCCGGGCGCATAAGATTTTGAAAACATTCAGAATTAGCCTCATTAATTTTATTTTTACCCAAACAATGAGATTTTTTTAATTTGTCTGTTAATTTTTTTCTAGAATTAAAATTCATGATATTAAAAAAATCCGAAGAGACTGAATATTTTCCAATTGATGAGATTTACCAATGATTAATAAATATTTAAAACATATAATTCAGATATTTGTTTGACTCATGACCTCAAATTTTACGAAAATTTTTGACAATTCATATCTATTGCTTAAGATATTTTCACTTCTGTAAAAAATAAAAGTTTGAAAGATATAAGTTGCACGAATAATATTATTTTTAATATAAATTTCACATAATAATGTTTTAAGTTTGTATTTTTTTTAGTTTGCAAAAAGAAGGATTTATATATTATGGTGTTTCATTAGATTTACTTTTAAAATAGGTACCTTATTAATTTCTTTAAATACTGTAATTTTGTCTATTAATATTTTATATGTATAATATCCAGAGACCGTTAAATCTAACATAGTCCTGGTAGTATATTTTTTAATTAATAAAGGTAACAATTCTTCTCTGAGATGAAATATATAGTACTCCATGAAGGTAATATATAGTTTAAAATTGATGTTTTTCGTTTATCTTAGTGTTTTTTATTTAATTTTAATTTTAATACGCTTTATGCTTTTATGTTTTGGCGTTATTTAAAAAAAAAAGAATAAAAATATAAAAAGTTATAAAATTTATTTATTCAGATTTGAGTATTTTATATTTTAAAATATTTACAACTCTTATTTTCTCCATAAAATCGTTATCGAATCATATTACGCATAAAATGCCGATTAACAATCTACTCCAACTACATATAATCTGATAATTAAATATTTAATATGTTGTGAAGATAGAACAAATTATTCTTAAAATTCAATTTTGTCCTCGCATTAGTTCAAAGAATGCTGAGAAGAAAAAAATCTATGATATTTCAATATATATAACTATTAATTTAAATGATCAAATACTATTATAATAATATTCCTAGCAAGTACTTATTTTTATTAGTCTCTCTCAGAAAGGTATATTTATAAGGTGTTTATAGCATCTAAACATGTTATTGCTGAATGAGACTTTGATGATCATTCAATTATTAATAATTTAACTCACCAAGTTGAGTCGCGGACTGAAGATCTATATTTTCATGTCCAGCTCCGAGTTTGACTATGGCCTTGAGATTATTGAACTTCTGCAAGTCATCCCAGCTCAGTTTCAATTCGTTCCAAAGAAGCACAACGGAGGCTTCACGCAAGACCTGATGCAAATATTTGATCGGAGAACAATTAGCAATTAAGCAGACATCTCTTGCTTACAATATTAATTCCATATGGCAATTAAACATTTACTAATCAAACACAGATATTATATTTTCTGCACCGGTCCAAGTAAGTGGTTCACTTGCTTTTTCATGAAGTTCGCTGGACTTGCGCGCGTCACAGAAGGTGACCAAAGCAATGTCCTTGAGAATGGGGAGCTCGACGGAGCAGTCTCGAATGTCTAGAAGGGCCACAAGAGGCCTCGCTTGGAAAGATGCCGCCACTTAAGGAAAGAGAATACATTCTTAAGGAAATGTGGGTGAATATATGCAAACAATTATTATAAACTGAGACAACATTAATAGTTGTTAAATTGTTTTATGCAATATCTTAGTATTCTTTAATAAATAAATGTCTTATTTTCACAAAGACAGGTATTTATACCAATAAAAAATCGATTAGTAAATTCTGCATTTGTTCTGAATGCAAAATATTATAGACACATCTTTAAATATGCAGCTATTACTTCTTGAATCGTATAATGGAAATTTAAGTATGAATAGAAGCGACTATAGTCATACATGATTGTTCATTCATATCAGCGAACGCATAAAAGTAGTTGAAACAAAAAATAATAATTTCTATTAATAAATATCGCTCTTTTATGCAAAAAAGTGTAAATTTTTCAAGTCTAAGTTTTAAAATTTGACTTATACATTATAAACAAGACTCACTTCTAGATTTAATGAGGCTAAGTGAGGGCAATTGAGGAGGTGATGGGATGACTATCCCCGCATGATGCAAATCTCGCATGAATTGAGGCAAATTAATCCCTCCTCTGGTCATCACTGAATCTTCATCAGCCCCCATCACAGCCGCCGACTTTTGCTTCTTCATCGTTGATGGACCACCATTACCAGTTGCCATAGCGGCAGTAGAAGTTCTTCCAGCTCCTTTTATGACCGTCTTGCTGCTGCGAAAGGGATGACCAACAGTGCTGCTTGTCTTGTGCCGACGTACCCCGCCGCCATTAGTCGTGTTATTATTGTTGTTTTGTCGAGATGTAGAGCCCGATCGGGGTATCTTGGGTGGAAGGTCCACCTTTATTGCGGCGTCGATTTCAGGGTCGGCAACTGGAACGTCACCTTCCCGCTTCTCTCCGCTGTGAAAATGACCACTGCATACTCGTAGCTGAAATTGGGATTGTATGGAGCCTTCTGAATACAATTTTTAATGTTTTTCATTTGTGGGTCTATTTATTATGAATATCTCGCTAAACCATTTGATTCTATCACGTAATCCGCGGACAGAACCTCAAATAGTATAACAAACTCCTTCAATTAGAACTCCAATTTTAATAAAGATTTGTATAACCGATTTATATTTGCTCTGTAAACCTATGAATATAATACAAACCAATGTATCGAATAAACGGCACTATTTGAACAACCTTATTTTCTTGATATAATTCAAGCAATCATTTTGTAGTGACTTTAATCATTGCATTTACATAATGATGTGTTTAATTACAAATATATGTATATAACCATCTGCCGTATATATATTTTCCAGTGTTGTGACTGTTAATAATGCGGATTGATTTATTTTAGAGATATTGAAAGTATTATATATTTGATTGCTCGTTCTAATTTAATATACCTACTGTTATACTACAATACTGTATGTAGGTGCTTATAATATGTTTGCAAATTTTTTGAAAAAAGTAGGTACTCCTTTAGTTAATAAATATATATTAAAACAATATTATACTTTTTTACTTATAAGAAAACCAAAAAATATTAATAGATATTTAGATATATTAATAATATTGCATTAATTCCAAAATATCACTAACAGATATTAAAATTCTTTGTAACAATTTTGTAAAATTATTTAGTCTTTTAAATGTATTTCTATTATATACTTATTCAACAACATTTCAATAATCTTTTATGAATAATATGTAATAGAAATTCATAAAAAATAAATCAGTAATGTGTTCAAAATTGTAAAAGTAAATAAGTATGACAGCTTATCTTCATACATTATATAATGTATTTTGTTTCGTAGACGTCAATTAATATGTATGTATATATACGTGAGTATACATTTATGGTTTCAACCGTCAAAAATTAAAACCCGGTAAACTACTGCACCACCAGTATATTCATATAATTATACCAAAATTTATACTGCTCACAGATTTAATTCATACAAGCATGTTTCATTAAGAATGTTATCTTTGTTCCATATCGGGAGAGTCAGCTGTTCATTTTTATGAACAAGTTAAGTCATGTAGGCTTTAGTGACTTTTCCAAAAATATATAGTTTTACAACTTTCAGTGTTATATTTTTTGGAATAATTCGCAAAATACAATAAAAAGTAGTTTTCTTGATAAAAATATAAAAAATAATTTCTTGAAATTTAAATATTTTTTCAAAACATAACGTAAATGTATAATAATGAGAAACCACTATATGAAACATAAAAATTGATTTAATTAAAAAGTACGACGTTTTGGTTTCACCAAGACACCATTATCAAGTAAAAATTTATGCAAAAATGATCAATGTAAATTTTTATCTATTATAAATTTAATATATATTTTCAGCCATTATTTTATGGAATATGTTACTCAAATAGGAAATTTAAAAATGACATTCTGGCCCAATGAGCTCCCCACCTCTACCCATCGCCCTCCCCAGGATATAGACGCGCAAAAAAAGTATTTTATATTAGTTGAATGAACTTAATGAAATTAGTTCATTTTAATTTAATTAAACTATTTGAATTAGTAATCAGTTAGCTATCTAGTATATAGTATAATATGCCCCTATAACGTATGTACTAGCATGTGCAAGCATTTTTAAATTTCATAAACAGGAAGTAAAAACAGTTAAATTCTTTTATACATATTATTATAATAAACTGCTTGTAATAGATACATTAAAAAAACTAATAGATATTTTGCACAAATTGAGAATTTAGCCTCCATCATTGTTGTGTATGAGAGTGTAAACAACTTACCTGACTGACAATCGTCTGTTCCGTTCTGCCGATCGCGTCGAGCCACTTGTTCCGCAGAATCGTCGGCTTTTTGGGAACACGGTAGAAGTGGCGATTGTCATCAGCTCCACGATAACAGGAACGAAATTTGCAGTTGGGGAACCCACAAGTTGTTGGCATTGTCTTCTGTGTCCTTTCCTTTCTGAAACAAACATGACTTAAATATACAAGGTTTCCATAATTTGCACACTTATGAAAAATATGTTTAATTTACATGTTAAACTGAGTAGGTCTACTGATATAATGATAACTATCGTTTTTAAAGCATACATATCACTTACAAATTATTCAAAAACTTTAAAATATCAAGGTAGAGTCTTCCTGTATTTTATCTTCTTCTGAGTACTTTCGTCAAGAAATAATATAATAGTAAGCTTCGGTTTGGATTTTTATACTATTTGTCGTATAGTAAAGAAGATGAATTATATTCGCTTGTTATTCATCTAAAAAATTCCGAGCGGGATGACATATTATGCAACTATTATATATACACTCGGGGAGAAAAGGGACAAACCCGGATGAAGTTGAGAATCAAAAACGGACGGAAGGATGCGCGAATGGTGGTAAAAGAAAACGGGACAAGGGAGAGGGTGAGAGGGAGGGGGGGGGAGAGAGACATAACCAAGACTCATCCTCCTTGTTTCCTGCTCTATTACCTTTTCTCTTCGAAGACCAAGAATTGTAGCGCACACCTGGATCGAGATTGGTGGAAACAGCGCTTCCCGGTGTCTGACTCGCTCCACTCTATAATCGTCTTCTCTCACTTGCTGTTCGCCGTCTGTTCGTCTCTTGAACGAAACGGAATGAGAGAGGAGAGGAGAGGAGAGGGAAGGTTCTCATTTCTCATGCTCAGGCTGATGACTTCCTCGGCCGTAGGAAGTCAGCAGCGAATACAAGCACGTACGGGTGTGTCCATTGATTACGAATGCTTGGTGAAGGCTACTATCGAAAAATAGAATGAGAGAGAGAGAAAGAGAGAGAGAGAAAAATAAAGATTATAGACAACAAATAAGAGAAGAGATGATGAAGCAAGATGACCAGAAGACTTGCATATTATGTATTATTATGTTGTAACAAGCTTCACTCCAATTTATTTAGAAAAGCAAAGTATTAAAGTCGACTTCAAATTGCGGACTATCACCGATAATAGAATAGTCAGTGAACTATAATTACCAATCCGAAGGAAAAAATTGAAAGCATCCTGACTTCTAATAGTAGGTTAGTTCTTCTACTATGGAAATCTTTTGTCGTAAACGTTTGATTTTAATAGGTCTCTATGAGGATACTAAACATATACCGATAATATCCATACCTACCTACCTATATGTAGCTCCATTTCAGTTGAAACTACTAATTTCTCTTTCAGTTGAAAAATAATGGAGGAACAGGTGTATTTGTAATAGAGTCATCATACTTTACAATGCTTTTCTTGTAAACTGGTGTTTCAATGATTATATACTTTTGTATAATACTCATTACAACTCTAATTTTCTCTCAATATGTAGGTTTAATCTTTCTGGGAAAATTCTATAGAAAACGAAGATAAAGCTTTGAAATTAATTTACTGACTTTCTCATCTTCTCGAACAAACAAAATGGGATTTTTTAAACAGTAAATAGTTTGAAGCATAAGTTAATATAAATTTGAATATATATTATATATTTTATATTATTGATATTAAAAAATATTTAAAAATCAGTTGATTATCTCCACTCGTTGTTGTTTACATTTTGAAGAACAGTAATAGTTCTTAAAATAAGTTATATATATATATACATATATGCCATGAATTCATTTAAATTAATTTTCATATACGAAAAAATATTACAACATAGTCAGAATATTGTTTTATATGGTAATATGCAAATTAAAGAAAAATCTAAACTTAATCAATAATATAGCTTTTCTCATAGAAAATCTATATTTTCATATAGAAATTTAAACTCATATTGATTACAAAATAGGTACCTAGGTATGCTTCAATTGTATATAGTTACATGTATATATATATAACATTTTATTTTTCTGGAAGAAAATGATTTGTTTTAAATACATCTTATAAAATGAGTTAAGAATATAAATAACAACCAATATTTTTATTTTTATAATTTTAAGATCAATTATCGAGACATAAACAATTTTTGTCACTAACTAAACTATATATATATTTTTTCCAATATTATGAAATCAAATTCAATTTTAAATGTTATGTTTAAATTTTTCATATCAGAACTAAATACGTTAATTCCTTGTTTATAAACAGCAATTTCTTATTTATATGTCCACCATGCGTTTTATCGTGACATTGTGACGTTTTTAGAATTATGCCCGTGTTGCCTAACCATCATCATAAAATACTCTTAAATATTGTTTTTTAAAGGCTGCAGTTATAGGTTTTCAACCAGTTTTATTCTTAAATTCTTAAAATATAAAATATATATGTACATGTAAGACAGCAATTAAAAAATCGTTTGTCACTAGAAACTTGAGTTCGTTTGGTACATATCTCTCAAGCGCTAATGAAATTATAATTAATAAAAGTGTGGTTCGTCCTTTGCAACATGATATAATATAAAAAAGAAACAGAAAGCCTGTGTTGCTGTAAAAACTTTATTGTTTACACATTTTCGGAGATCCACTCCATAGACGTGTATTACAAATAATAACTTAGCATTGAGAGACGTATTAAATAGATTAAAGGCATTACATCGCTAGAATACTATGACGCAATCAATTGACATGATTAAATTTGAAATTTGAAAAATGAAGGAAAGCTATAACATGTCATAAGAAGCAATCAATACTGAAATGAATAATAGCGAGATCGATAGAAATAAAGAGAAGGTAGATAAATTGTAAGAATACATCAGAAATAAGAGTGATGCAATTAATTGACATAATTAACTTAGAATAATGAAGGAAAGCTATAGAATGCTATAAGAAGCCATTAATTACATTTATATAATCTGGAGAGAACGATGTTATGAATACAAGTATATTAGTGGTAATATTAATCAACGAAAATGATGTATGTATAATAATAATAATAACAATAAATATACAGGAATTTAAAGCAAAATATATCAACAATTTAAATATCTACCAAATTTTCTTTATATATCAATAGTAATCTAATAATTTGTAAAATTTAGAAAAATGATATCATATATATATAGAAAATGATTTTAATATGTAAATTTTATTTTATAAAATTCTACGTAGAAATTTTTAATGGATTGATAAAAGTGTTATTTTTCATTGTTTTTCTTAATTCGCCCCTATATTCAAATATAATAATAAATATTTCTTATTAATTCTATTTACACTAATAAGTAGGTCAATTACGATAGTTGCATATTTTCATGTTTAAAAATAAGATATGCGTAGGTTATAGCAAGTGTATTCACAATGAAAGCATTTGAAGTATGTCTATATTATCGTAATATTTAAGTTTCATTTTGAAGATACCTCTCTGAGATATAATTTACACCCTCAAACTGCAAAATAGTGTAGTAAAATAGCAACACTAATGCTCACTAAGGAAGAAGTTATCGTTAAATTAGATTACGTTTTTGGTGTAAATTTACCAAAATACTAAAAAAGGTGAAGACGGTAAATTTAATTATGCTCATATAATTGAAGGAAAACAACCCCGTTTGAGAAAAAAATTGGCTAATTAGACAGTCCAAATGTAACCTTACGCTTCTCATTTCTCACCAGTCATGGAAACATGTTCAGTTACACCACTGGCCTGGGCTTTTATGGAGAAGAGATAACCAACACCACATACTTATACATTATAATTATATACATTGATACGTATTCAAAGAATTATTTGGATTGGGATGAGTTCAGATTTCTAAAAAGTTTGATAAACAAATACACTTCAGAAGTGTGAAAGGGGACAAAATATAATCTGCTCAAAAGCAACAATATTTCATTTTGATAATGTCAACATTCTATAATAATTTATAAATTTTGATAATGCCACTGTTATTTTTGTTTATCATTTTTGAATGCTTTCCCCTTAGTATCCTATGGCTATACCTACGCTTATTTTTTATCATGCCTAGCTGACCATTTAGTAATATAAAATATAAAAATACATGGCACATTTTATATAAACAATTTAAGGGAAATTATGAATTATTTAGTAATATATTATGAATGTAATTATAAAATATATGAAAAAATATTATTCGTAAATTTAGTTTTCCATTTTTATACAACATATTATATTTAAAATAATATTTATCATGTATAGTTAGGCAGCATAAAAAACTCGATTTTTAGGTTTATTTGCTATAAATTGGTGATATACTGTTACATATTATATTTTGCAAAAGCACGATGAGTGTAGACTGTTGAAGAGATCTGAAAAAGTCAAAACAGCATGTTTTCCAGCTTTCCCCCGCACTACTCTAATAAATAAATGTTAGTAGTATGAAATCGGCAATTTGTAATTTTTTTTCACATTTATTACTTTTTATATTTGTACGAAGAGTAAAATATAATTGTATGAGCAACGTGAAAAGTAAAAGTTTCCAAAATGCTGTGAATGTTGCCTTCTCTTAAGTGGTATATTTGCATTATATTAATAAGTACGAAGTATATATTTTAAAGATATAAAGGAAGCAAGTCCTTACATTAAAAAATTTAATTAATTGATTAATTGCAAGTCTCACTTAACTCTTCGTTTTACTTTCATTCAGTTTTAAAAATGTTGTAATGTTTTAAATCATTATTTCAATTGTGCGTATATAATTCAGTTTTTAATATGAATGAAACCAATGAAGCAAAAATAATATTAAGAGATTTTTTCAAATTGTATTGCTCTTAAAATATTTTCAAAAATGCGCTTTTAGTTTTAGTTTTTATTACACGAAAAGCTTTGGTGCGTAGTACAATGATATTCGTATCTTTTTTCGTATCTTCGTATCTTTGCAATTTTTCATTCCGATATACGACATAGTAATATCCTTTGACCATAAAATGTTCTATTTATATTTTGTTTTCAATAATTTTTAGAAAAGCATATATACATATTTAACAGCAGTGGCAAAACATTTTGTCGAATTAAATTGTCTTTATAACTAAATTTTTTGAATCTATTCATATATACCATAGTAAAAATAAGTTCTTGAATACTAACTTTTTGAATTTATTTTGGGGCTGGTCAAAGAAATTTGTATTTAGATTGAATAAAACAGACATATATTTATAGAAACTTTGAATTTTAAAGAAAATATTCTTGATAAATAACTAGAGTTTGAGTTTAGATAAGGTTTGCTTCTCTATACTCATATTAAAGGGCGTGGTAGCTTTATGTTCCGATAAATGAAGTATACCTGTTTGATAAACTTATGCATCTATATATATACACAGGTAGGTAATGAAATACAAGGTATACATGAAATTAATTACTTTTCTTTTTCCATACTTCTTCATATTAACAGGTAGAAATTCGCATACAATTAATTATTATCTATATACTCTGTTTTAATACAAGTGTGGGCTTACTAAACCATTCACAAATTTGTCTTCTCAATCTATTAAATATTGTTTGCGGTATATATACACCTACATATACTTTGCATTTTTAAGTGATATATATTCAGTATGGTGGCAGTATATAGGTTTACATTTAATGTATAGAGGAACAGTTTTATGCGACATGCAGAAATTATTATACTTTATATTCAAATAGTTGTTATGTGACATTATGTACTTCCTATTATACTCATACTCATTCCATTGACTAATTGGAAGAGAATTCTTTGAAACGAATTGTTTTCTTGAAAGAAAATACATAATGAAATGTTATATAGCTATATATTATGTGGTTTCATATTTTACTCTCTTTACTTCATATATCACGAGATGTTAGAATAATAAAAAATACGATACTGTGGCTTTCATATTTGACTCAAGTTTGAAGTGAGAAAATTAAAAACATATATGTAAGACTGCTGGTACTTTGCTGTTCTAAACTACAACATGAAATGTCTATTGTAATACTTTTGGGAGTGGTTGCTGTTCGCAATTTAACACCTTTTTTGTTATTTTTTCACCTCAAATACAGTTTAAATTACGCAGTTTCTACCCTTACTAAATATATAGTATATACCATAGGAGGAATTTGTGGCATGTTTTGTAATCACACACGCGCGTAGCTTGGTAGGAGGCTAGCTTTTTTAAGGAGGCGGATAAGAATTGTGTAATATTTCAATACAAGTAAAATTAATTGAAATTAACTTTAACATTTTATATGAAGTGTTTTTATAAAAGAGATGAATTATTCAAGTATTAAAGATTGATACTGAGTGAAATTATAACTATTTTCACAATGTTTGTGCTGAATAATACATAATATAGATATATGTAATTTCGAAAATGCATATGTAATTATCAATTTCATAGTGTTTTTATTAAGAATTTATGTGTTATTGTTTTAAAGATAATATTATTGTTCCCAATTAAAACTGAAATAACTAGATATTATGATTTTTTAAAGGATTCAAAAATATATTTTTCAGTTATATAAATTGATTTATAGAAAAAATTAGCGAACTTCGGTAGTTTATTGCTTAGGTATATATATTTGATTTTATAGCGTAACATAAATAATATTCTGATAGATACCAAAATAATAAATATTCAACAAAAGATTTTAAGCTATAGTATAAGAACAATATTATAGTAAAATATGAGACGGTCGCAATGGATCCCTAAATTCTCAACCAAATGAATTGAAACTCCCTAATACGGGTTAACATTTTACTGCGAAACTCCCCGGATGAGTCAATTTTTGGCGGACGTCTCCTTCGGGTCCTCCCGGAGCCCACCTAACACCTCCTAAGTTGTAGTTGAGACCAAAGTTTACAATTCTAATAAAAAATGTTCAATAAATATTTCAGATGACTAAAAGGCTGATTTAAGGTTGCCAGTGGTAGATACAGGTTGTCATATGCTTTAAATCACTTGTGAAGCCCCTGGAATGTCCAGGAATTCCGGGATTACTCCTTAGAGGACTATTTTGAAATGGTGCAATACAAATGATTATAAATTATATTTTCAACATCGAACAATAAAGCTACACAATGGATTATCAATTTAAAGACTGAGGAATCTTTCAAAATGGTCCTGACGTCAGCATCCAGGTTCTCCAGGACGTCACTCTTTTAGTCCATGAACAGTGACTTGAAGACCATCTTCTGAAGGTCCAGGACGGACCTAGATGCTACAGCTGCATAATAAAACGTGTATAATAAAATATTAATTGCGGAAATCCTTTTCCTTCAATATTTGTTGTTTTAAATGTTTTTGTAAAATGATTAACTATATTCAATTTGAAGCAGTCACACAACGAACATCTCTTAAATCTAGGGGTGTTATGGACATTGCAGCAACAGCATATCAGACAATGCTACATGTTAGCTGGGTATTATTATACAATATACTAGACTATGGTAGTGATCCAATGTTATTACGAGATTAAAATATAGAAGAAATATTATATTTCCGAAATTTTGCGATTTTTTGACGTTGGGTACTCCAGGACGGCCCTTTGGACCATCAAGGCGGTGAGAGACGACGATGGGACTTATCAGGTTGGAATCCTCTCATAATTTGAGATAATAGGATGCAAATGTAACCAATTTTGTGTTTTCTTGATTTTACAGTAATTTCTAAAAAGTGTTTTTTAACCCATCCCCTCCCCTCCCCCTTGGCCGTACGTCCTACGATAATTTTTTGACATTGGCCGTTCTACTGTTAACCGTAGATATATTTTTGCGAATGGCATAGACATGCTGCATGGCCTTCCACACACAGTCTTCTCACCTCAACTCCAGTGAGAACGCTTGGGAATACCTAAAGGACAGGCTATATTAGGGCCTGATCAACATCTCAGCAAAACTCTTGGTTGCAGCATCATCGAGTGGACCGCCCTACCACTGGTGGTCTTTCACAACCTTGTGGACTCTCGATGCTATTGTTGAAGTGAGTCACCATTACAGTTATGAGAGGATCCTGATACGTTTTAAACTTTTTCTCATAAATTTATGTCTCTATATATACGTACTTTATATTTTATCATAATTTCCTAGAACTGTCATAAAACATTATTATATTTAGAAGAAACATAATTATTTACTACTTCTACTTTTTTCTATTAAATTATATTTATAAATTTGTATTCCTAAAAATATAAAATTTACACGAGGCGTTTTGCTTGTCAGGGGTTGTATGTTTATGTTTTTAAAATTGGATTTTTGTAACATAATGACTATAGTTATAATATAATCAGATTTAAAATTCTACCAAATTTAATAATAATAAAAATAATACATAAATATCAACAATTATGAACAACAAATAGTTATCATTCTATTTTTGACTATCGGCTTTAATAAATACTGTTTAATAATTTTGTGGTCATTCCTACATTGATGCACATAGAACAAGGCCACTCTGTTGGTAGAGAAGTTAGAATACTGTATAAATGAGGTTAAAAGGCTCCCATATCCCACCACACACACCTTCCCCGGCAGAAGCTGTGGGATATGTGAGAGCATAAACCCTCCCTTCCCAAAGCTTTTTTCAAACATTGCCAGATTGTCAGCATTAACCCACTATCTTCAAAAATAATATTCCTATAAAAAAATGCAAATTACCTTCTTCAAAAAACAAGCTTGCGGGGATATCAACCACAGTATCAAATGCTGACAATCTGGCAATGTTTGAAAATAGCTTTGGAAAGGGAGGGTTTATGTTCTCACATATCCCACAACTTCCACCAGGGAAGGGATGTGCAGCGGAAGTTGTGGAATAGCACATGTGAGAGCATATAACCTCGAACCTCGGTTTCACCGGCTTTTAATTCACTCGTCTCTATAACGGTTAACTTTACGACTCCCATAAACTAAAACAAATTATAATTAAATAGTATGTCAAATATTGTTATGAGATATACATACATATATGAAAAACGTGCTTCACTTTTTATAGTGCCCATAAGTGATATGCAGAATCAGACTAGATTTAAATATTTGAAGTACTTTGTAAGAGTGAGAGCATTTTGTTCGCTCGGAGAATGCCATGATGTATCAGCTCATTTGTATCTTCAAATCAATTTGAATTATCCTTATCCTTTGAATTATCCGGTAACTACTAAGTTTTTAATATCTTAAGAAACATACTTAACTGCTTCATGCAGTGACTTCTATCATAAAAAAAATTGTATCATCGAAAATACCATTTATTTAAAAAAGACTATATACTGTAGAGTTAATTACAAAGACGGAACAATGTAGGTATTATATAATATAATACTTTTACAAGAAGTAGGTGCTAATAAAAATGGTCGCCAAGATGTTACGACCACATAAATATATAGTATAGTTTATCGTGTATCTATCCACGTTGTTAATTGTTTAAAAGCAACGCATACAATTCCCAATATTTTACTTTCTATGAATACGCATTTTTTAACTACAGAATATATATAACATAGATATGCCTATATACTATAATTTTTCTTGAAAAAAAACGAGCCACTGTGTCGAAGTCGAGTTGGGAGAACATTTGCAAGACACCCGTTTCCGTACGGACGTGTCATTGGAGTTTCACTGCTCATATACACTGACAGAAATGTATAATTAGCGAACACTTTTTGGAAGAAATTAAAAGAACAAAAGAATTCTCTCTCTCTCTTTCTCTCTCTCTCCTCTCTTCTGTTCTTTATTTATCCCCAGAAAAAAATTGGACTATGAAGATAAAATAGAAATACTGAAACTGTTCAGACCCTTGATTCTGTTGTCTGAATTACTCTACAGAAATATATATATGCGTTCGTTATTACTGCTTCTGTACCATTTTAAAATGGTACAGAAAGACAATTTTTAAACAAAGAGTATAAGGGGTATGGTTGATCTTCTACGTACTCAGTTGGTGGAAGAAGAATGAGAGGAGGCAGAATTTTAAAAATTAGAATCAGGGAGTCCTCCAATTTTCATATCATGTCTATTCCCCATCTCCTCTCCTCATTTCTTTCCTGTTGGGCTTCCAAAAGCAATATGATCAAAGTAAAACTTGCTTCAAAGAGGAATTGGCTTTGACTGAAACTGAAAAAAGTCCCTGAAAACTGGTGACATACATGATGCAGATACCTGTGATGGCGTACTAACTTATTATTCCTTATACCTCATTAGAAATTGTAGCCCAGTGGAGTAAGATTATTATCTGGAGACAGTTTAATTGATTTGCAGCTTCAATTCGTCCTTGAATGAAAATTAAAGATGGTGTTGCTTTTTTAACATTATCTGAGATCAAAGAGACATATGTAGAGGATTTGTTAAGATAATAAAAATAACTTTATAGATTCTTAAACAAAATAATATACACATACATTTAGACAAAAAACTTTATAACTATATTGGCTTTCACGCTGAAATGTTTTTAATTTTTTTATTGTAAGTATATGTAGATATATGATTAACTCTGTTATATAATTCTCTAGAATATTTTTATATTTTTCAAAAGCTATAGAAAACATGTATATATATTTCTTTTTAATAAAATTTGCAAGGTCATAATATCTTCTTTAAACAATAATAAATATAATAGTTTACAAACGAATATGGCGAAGCAAATATTCTTTACAGCTAAATATACAGCTAAATTGTTTAATAAAATGTAATAAATTTTAAGCTATATTTAATTGTTCTAGATTCCATTCGGTTTTTATATTTTTATATTTGAAAACGTATACAGATTTCTTTACATATTTCTATTATTCACTAAATTATTTCATGCCTAACATATCTGTGATAAAAATATGCTTTCATAAGAATTAAAATGTTTAGTTGCTTATTCTTAATGAAGTGGTTATATTTTCAATCTATTCACGTGGTGATATATAGCTTATTGAATATTAGTTAATTGAATAACTATTTACTTAAGCTATATTACAGAATTTTGTATAGGTAGTATTGATTTTAATTATTTTAATTTAATTTAATTTAATTTTGCTTCACTTTAGTTTTAATATATATATATTTACACAAACCTAGGTAACCAACACATAATCAAAACATATAAAAGAGTGTGTTATATACAGTTTTCTGACCAAGCAAATTATTACTTATCACTTGAAAGGAATTATTTTCATCACTTTATTCTTCAAATTTCTATGACTATTGCCAAATACCTGCTATAATATTACTTTAACTATTCTAACACAAAATCTTACCTGTTTTTAAATAAATTTACACGTTTCTTAAAAATATAATAAATTACTTGTATTGTTTTAATTATTAATAGATTATAAAGCCAATTCTACAAAATGAACTAAATGTAGCTACAATTAATATATTTCATACTTTCATAAACCGAATATATACCTACAATTTTTTTAATTATTATATTCTTAAAGTAATAAGTTTATGCAAATTTTATATAAAGAGCAATTCGGAACAGTAGGATTATTTTATAAATATATGTTATTATATGTATATTGCTAAATATGAAATAATTGCGTAGGCATACCTATTAAACAAAAACATATTGCTATTAAAATAAATAAATGTAAATGTATATTAAATAAACTGAATATAAATAAATTACGTAATAACATTTTAAAATACGTTACATACCCGATGTAGACCTCTTTGTCAATAATTCATTGACCGTTCTTGAGAATTATTTCAAATATTTTTTAATTCGAACAATAATTAAAACAGGTACTATTTCTTTTCACGCATTTGCATTAATCTTCACATAAATCAAACTACATTAAAAATTATATTTTTTTAAATTTTTATATATGTACATATTATGTTAATAAACTGATTGGTGTCATATATATGAATTTTGATTCAATTAATTATAGTCTACACCTCAATAAACACACACACATACCTATATACATGTTTAGAGAGATTTTTTTGGGCTGTTTTCAATTATTAATTTGGTTGAAAAGGGAAATTTATTTTTGATTCTATATGTAATATCCAATAGAAAAGATATATAATAAAATTATTCTTTAATACTTATGTGAAAAATATATCAATTTAAAAATATTTTATTTGAACCAAACACAATTTATACTAATTCAACATTTATCGACATATTACAGGGTGCACCAGAAGTCACTACCGTAAAAAAGTTATATTAATTCAAGCATTTATTTAATGCTTGAACATTATATATATAAAAGGCCTATACCTATAGACAAATATAAGTACAAGCATAGATTTTTATAAATAAAGGTACATACATATCAAAAGAGGAAATAGTATAATTAAACAATATAATTAAACATCAAATAGATCAACCTGGACTCCACCACTGTCGATGCATAATCGAAATCTGCGGAATGTTCTGTTGTGAATTTTGGAAGAGATCAACATCGAATTCTTGGAAAACATTTCTTATGACTCCTATGAACAGGCCTATGTTCTTTGACACTATGTTTAACGATATCCCAAAATGCATTGTCGCATGATGTTAAATCCGGGCTCCTGGGTGGCCAGGGACATGGACGAACTTACCTACCAATCTTCCGTTGAACTGCTTATTGAGAAAATCTCTTCGGATTGCTGTATGCGGTGGGACTCAGTCTTGCTGTAAATGTTACGAAGATAGAAATCCTCTGTGTTCAAGTTCAGGCATAAATTGACCTCGTAGAAGTTCAACATATTGTTCATAATTTATCATCTCTTCAATGAAATAAGGACCAAACAACTGCGTTGCTGACATTGCAGCCCATACTATTAAGTGTTGTGGGTGCATCTGTACCTGTTCCCAAAAGTGAAGTTTCTCATTCGACCACATAACGGCACTATGTTTCGATGACAAATATATGACAGATTCATCAGAAAATATTAGCTTATTTCTCAACCGATCATTATCATATTTTTGAAGAATGAGATTGCAGCATTCAACTCGGTTTTGCAGATCCAGTGGAGTTAAATATTGAACGTTTGTAGCCTTGAATGGCTTAAGATGTAAATCTTTTTTTTAAAACACGACGAACAGTAGTTCTTGGCATGTTAAGCTGGCCAGAAAGCATACCAGAAGATGTTCGTGGATTGTTCGTAATCACCTCACGAATCTCATTGATATAATCACCCCTTGCATTGGGTCTGCAACTACGAGATTTATTCAAAATTTACCCAGTTTCGAATAGTTTATTGCTCAATTCCTTAGTAACACGATGCTCAGGAGGGTCTGTGTCAAAACGCTCACGCAATTTTTCCCTTAAACTAATCATTGCAGATCGGTCTTGTTCTTAATCATGCCACCAAGTAGCAGCCACGATCCTAAATTCAATCGTATAATCACTAACATCAGAGATTGTACGCTGCCTGATAACTAGGTGACTGAATGCTGTTCATCAACTGTAAAATTTGAATTTAAAAAATACATAGAAACATAATATTGTTGCATTTTATATATATAATTGGATTATTCAAATGTGGATAAATAATCATAGATGTAGATAAATCAATATATACAGATAAAGCCTGCTAATTTGTTGAAAAAGCATTATTTTTTACGGTAGTGACTTTTGGCGTACCCTGTATGTACCTACTTACAATAATTTCGAGTTATAATCTGTTGTATGCGCCGCGAAATAAGTAAAATTAAATTAAACTATTTTAAAGCAATTTTCATGTAAATATAAATATTTAATTAATCTTAAATTAGTCGCTTCATCTTAAATAAAGGAATAACATATGTAAGGAAAAAAGGAAGAATATTAGTTAGAATTCTAGAATTCTACTTCGCGTATACTGATTAAAATGTCTTCCATCTGTCATTTTTATGTTATGCACAAATATTCATATGAAAAAAATTCGCCTACAGTCAAATTTGCCTTCTTTTGATGCATAACAATTGACCATAAAAAATCAGCAGCTCATATCTGAATAGTTATAATAGTTCATTTTTAGATATTTATATATATTTAAGCTTAATATTATTATACTACTTTAAGAAAAATACTACTTTAAGAGTAATAGGGGGTTATAAATAATTTTAAAAGCACATAAAAAAGTTTATATATACATATATTAGCTGAAATCAAAATACAATAGCGAAATTAAAACGGCCGTAATTATTTTGTGGAAATCAAGTTTATGTAAGAATTCAAAATGATGTAAGAACAGTTTTGGTATTTCATATCCTGATTTGTTTCATCCAAGAATTTAAAGAATAGTATTAATAGATTATTATTATATATTATCGCATCTATTTATAAATTATCTATTATCTTTGCACAAATTGCACCGTGTATTTTGCAAAAATCAAAAAAATACATACTATATATCGAAGTATGTTTACTCAGTTAACATATTTAGTAACATTTTTATTACTTTCAATCGTTTCGCGGCGGCATCAATATAAAATTCACTATAGTACATTGTAACGAAATCTATTTTATAATATGTATTATGTCATAACCACATGTTCAAATTATTTTCAATAAATTTATCTGTAATACATATTTCAGAATGATTATGACGCAACTAATTTTGTCAATACCAATGTATGTTAAAATATTTTAATTACTTTGCTTTTTAATTTATTCTTATTTGTTTATTATGTTGTATTGAGAAAATCTGTATTGTTAAAATCGTTTCCCATCATCTTTAGTTTTTCATACTATTTATGAATCCATTCGAATTGGCACGAAATATTGTTAGTACACATACCCCTTTGAAAACGATAATTATTGATGCTATTTTATTACGGAGATGATTTTAGTTAAACGATATTTATACAAGAGATTCAAATCGCTGCTTGCCTTTTAAAAATACTATCAAAGTGTATTTAATAGATAAAATGATATGTTTTAATATAGGTATATTACTAAACACTTATAAATATCTTGGTTATAAACATATGCAACACCAGGCGTTTTTAGAAGCCTATTTATTCGAAGGAGGATCAACTTAACCCATAAGCTTTTAGCTTGTGTAGTCAAATTTTCGTTATCAGTATAGTACATATTTATTATGTATTTTTAAAGTCATTCATAACATCTAATTGTTTTCTAATATGAAGGTTAGCTTTCTATTTGTACTATGATGTACAAAACGTACTATGATTATAATGCGTAGTGCGTCATCAAGAATTCCAGAATATTATATCTAGAAATATATGGAATCGAAATACGTAGATATTAAAAAATGCAGATAATCACTTTAGTATAATTTGATTGGTAAACGACCTCTATAACTTGATTCTAATTGGTTAAGCCGCGAAGTTTTGTTAAAATAAATAGTAAACTGTGAATGTTAATCTGTAAGAAATCTTATCATTCAAAGTGATAAATATATTTAAAAAATTTACTCATTTCATTTTATCTAAATCTGACATTTTTCATTTTAGATTCTCTCTGAAGTGAAAGCGATATGCAGCTGAAACCGTCACATGCTCTTTATTTAAACATTACCTAACATTTTTGTAATTGTTGAAGAATATTTTCCCAATAATTAATTATTATTGAAACTATTTCTGCTGCTCTTAAAATGTTATGATTATTTATTTGTTTTATATATTTTTAATAAATCTTTGATCCCTAACTGTTTTTAAGTATTATTATCATTTTTTATATAATTTAAAAAGGTAACGAATATTATCTTCTGAAAATATATTATTAATTAATGCTTAATGTCTTTAATAAGTATTTTTATTGTTACGTGTACAAATTAGTTGATTACTTTAGATAAATATTAAAAGCCACAAAGTTTACAGAATTACTTTATAGCAACATACAATATAAATATTCAGAACTAATAAAAATTGTGAGTAATAAAATGTAAATGAAATATCATTAAAACTAAATGTTTTTCCGAAGCTGGGTTTTCAACATTCTTAATGATATTATCGTTATGAATCATTATTATATTTAGAATCCAAACAAAATGCTGTATTTTAAATAAAGCTGCATATAATTACAAATGGCGAACACTATTCAGATTAATTTAATTAATATTTTATTAAATATAGTTTTAAACTATATCATTATTCTTTAGAAGTACTGGTTATTAAAAATATATATTATCAATTATATACAAAATTCTAATTATGTCATTTTTTAATGATATCAATTTTAAGCTTGACAATTACATTTTTTGTTATTTATGAAATATCTATAATAAGCTAATAAAATAAGCTATATGTTAAATAACTATCCAAAATTATCGGCATAAAATAATACATACATTTTATGTTCATATATATATTTAACTAATTTGATCTTAAATGATGTCGGTGTTAAAATTAAAAATTATTTCGATATTAGTCTAAGTATATTCACTAAAAATTGCGTAAAATAAGTATAACATTGTTATTAAAAAAATATTTCAATTTTATAAATATTATCTTTATAAAAACTTAATTGATTGTATGTAGTTGAGTGTTTATCCGTTTTGTAACATAAACTGAATAAAGAAAATTAAATTAGAGAGATTTATTAATGTATCAATGAAAACTTGAAAGAAATTAATTAAAAGGCGCACAGTTAAAAATCATAACATATTATTATATAATATAGATTAAATTACAAACTGTGGTTTTACAATGAACATTTCTATCCAATATATTGTATAAATATATTGTATATACATGTTTACCATAATATATATTTAATGGTTAGTATTTTCAGAAAACTAATTTTCTTTGCAAAAGGATATCGACGGTCTCGCAATAAAAGGTCTTATCTCCAAATTTAAGGTTTTTCACTTGTTTTAATTTTTGGACTCGTTCAATAATACATCATTCCTTAAAATATTATAAGTTAAGTTAAATTAAAACTGCTGTTTTTTTAATTACAAGTTTTCAAATAAAAAGACCTATCTCCTTATTGAAACATTTTCGTTACAATGAAATATCTTATATCCGAAATAAAAAGACCTATCTCCAAATTAAAAGATTTTTGTTGCAATGAAATGTCTTATATCCTCAATT
>JAYRBW010001553.1:0-13987 GCA_036023295.1 Invenusta paracnida | reverse complement strand
TTATGTCTTTCAGAAAGATTGGACTGCCAGATGACTTTGTGACGTTCAGTGCTGTGGCCGGCCTCTGTAATACACAGATCGCTTTAGGGTGAGATACATACTTTCCATTTTGGTCGGTTCTTCTTCGTCACTTGTCTATGCCTTCGTGCCTTATCTTCATGTTGTCTCATTCGCTTCCATCAACTTCCTCTCTTCTCTTCTCACCCAATGCCACTCTTTCTCTCCAGGTTTATTGGCGGTCCTATTCTTGGTGGCATCCTATTCGATGCAGTTGGATTTCCTTGGGCCAGTACTATTGTAGGTATCGCTGATTTTTTCCTGGTGAGTACATTTTTCATAAACATTTAGCCGTTATGTCGTGTAATTTGTGAAATAAATTCTAAATAGGACGTAGGTATGTATAGTTTCATTATAAAGTTAAATAGGATAAAGTTATTCTTACACCGAAAAAAATATATTATTAAAATATGTGGTTTTGTTACTTCCTTTTATAGTATGTATATTGTATTAATTAATATCTATTCAGACGGAAAATAATATTTTGTTCTAAGTATCTTTATAGTAGGCATACAGTAAGGTGTTTTGCAAAATGTTATAATACTTCTCCAAATTTTGGAATATTCGATTTATTCGTTTTTTGCGGTAATTTTAGGTTTTAAGAAAGTTTGAAAATTATATAGTAGACAAACACAATTGTTAGTAACTATAATGAGACTAGTCGCTCTATAGATAATCAACCACAGATCAGCTAATGAACGAATGCGAGGTAAAACAATTAATGGGCCTTTTATCGTAAACTGGTATATTACCAAAACTTCTGTGTATTGATTCTGTGTTATTAACATCTGTCACTATACCTGTGTATGTTTTGCTGCACTGTCTAATATTGTATCGTTTAGACACTGATGAAGGAGAGACGAAACGTCTGCAATATAATAATATTCCCTATCACAGCGTTAATTCTTTTCTTTTCTATTATTAATTTGGGTTATGGTCGACAACTTCAAATATTTAGTATTTTCCCATTATTTTATCCAATTGAACACACAAATAAAGTGGAATTAATTACGGCTATTTACCTGTTTGATTTAATAAGTGTACTTACACAATTGCTTATACACACAAACATGATTGTGCTAGCGTGTAAATCGATGTATTCATTGGTATCGTATTCTGTATATAGATTTATCATAATTAAACGAGTTGGCACGCTTGTGAGTTGTACATGTAAGTATCTATACATTTTTCTTCAATCTTTCGTTATTTCAGGCTGCTGTAGTTGGTTTGGTCCTCATTATTGGATGGATTAAACGTTATCGAAGAAGTCAATATACATTAGTTGACGAAATGGAAGCTTCTGAAAGTACTCGTTTGATTTAAATCGTTTGTTTCATTCCACTACACCGCATATTTTTCTCATGTTTCTGTCATAAGTGCCATCATTTTTATGTTTTACTCCATTTTTCATATGTATTTATGAAAACACTCTTATTTTTATCAAGTATTTTTTTCCCGTATTTAATTGTGTTTTCAAATTAATTATCATTGTTAGATTTATTTATTTTCTTTCTTATTATAATATAAATTGAACAAACATGTTCTATAAACCTATGTTTATAATGCAAGTAAATAAAAATCTAGTCTTGATTATCAATTTGTGCTTTGTCCGTTTCTAATATTATTTATTCGTAGAAATTCAAATTGTGTAATTCCTGGAATTTAAAAATTAATTTGATTCTTATTTGAGCTGTTTTTAACTAAAAAGTTTTTTATTTGTATTTGTCAAGTGTTTTATTTTTATTGTCTAAAATAATATCACTGATGTATTTGCATAATATTTAATAATTCCAATTATACTTTTAAGTAGTTATTTCATATATATTTTTTATATTTTGTGTTTCTTTAGTGCCAAATATGTAGTATTGTAGATGCTGAAACATATTGTTATATCTTTTGTTACTTTTTTAAAACGTATTTTTTGGATATTTCAATATTTGTCATATTGTATTTTATGTAATATATGTTTATTTGTTTGTTTGTTTTATATTTATATGTAATTTCAAGCACAAATAAAGTGTATTTAACAAATGATATTGTTTTTTTATTAGTTTAAGATTTAAGCTATACCTATGTTTAATAGTTCTATAAGTTTAGGTTTTTATACTATAGTGCGTAGGTAGGTATTCATATTGGTAATGAAAGGGGTCTTATGAATCAAATAATATGTATATAGAGGCAGCATACATACAAAATAGTGTAGTAAAATTTCATTAGAATTGTATTAAACAAATTTAAAATATATTCTGTTTAAAACAAAAATTTATCAATGTTACATATATTTATTTAAATATATCTATACTGATTAGATATTTTGTAATTATTAATGCATAGAGTAATAATATCAAAAGAGTTCACTTATGCATTTAAATGTATACATCTTAAAAAATTGCCTCCTTGATTTATGGTAACATGCTACTTTATTCCTATGAGAAATGTTTAGTAGTATATCTTTTGATAAAAATCCATTTTCAATAAATTTTAAACAAGTAACTCAAATCAAAGCGAAAATAGTTAAAATAATTATATTTAACAACACATGCTATAAAGTACTTAGTAATAATAACGTCCTTTAAAACCATAAATGTTTGGTCCACATTATAATAACCAAAGAATATGAGATGGTAAAGAAGGCTCACTCTTTTGATTCAATCGGAAAATCCACCATTTTGTAGTTCTGCATAAAAAATATAAAAATGTGCGTCAGAATGTCAGCTGCAATTATAGTATGTAATTTATAGGAGTATAGCTTAAATAATAAAACAGTTTTTATGATACAGGCAAATAACTAGTTTTGCCTACATTCTTTGGTATACATAGCCTATAATGTACGGACACTTTATTTCCTGTTCATACCTCTTAAATGTAGGCAAAACTAGTTATTTGCCGCTATGATCGAAACACTTTATTATTATTCAAGTATACTCCTAAAAATTAGATATTATTGTAGCTCTAATTCCAGTGCACATTTCTATATTTTTTCTTTTCATACCAGTACTTTATATCATGTACATTTGTCCGTTTGAAAATCAATCTTTTATATGGTTTAAGAGCGTCAATACCATCGCATTGATGGGAATATAAGATGGCGAACTTTGAATATTTAAACAAACATATTTACGCTTTTTTTGACCGAGTGAACTCTTTTGGTATTATTACTTTATGGTTAAAAGCATGTGATATAAAATTGTTTAGTATAGAAACTTGAATATCATCAAATAAATGGTTGAAATTTATTCTTGGCAGTAACGTATGTAGTTTTATTCTCTCAAATACTAAATTATTATTGGTAATTGCGTAATATTCTGGTTATCAAAATTAAGCCACTACCTACTTTTTTCTAATCTACTTTTTGAAATAAGCCCAACATATGATATCTAGCAGCATTTAAAACAAACTTTAATTAAAGGTATTTGTAAATACAGCTATTAATCATTTTTTAAATATAAACATCTCATTAAAACTGTTATACATACATGCTTTTAGTGGTTTTCAGATACGACAGATATACATATTATATATATTTATATTATTTTTTTGTTGAAGCTATTTATAAACTTTGTTCCCTCTCCTTATCTCCCAAACATGGCTATAATGTAGTGAGAGAGGAGAACGTCAACCATGACATCCTCGGCCACTGAACTCGGACAGAAAGAGGGATATGGCGTCTCCATTGCGATTGTTGTCCATGGGGGAGCCTACACTATCCCCGACTTCCTAGTACCCGGAGCTAGAAAAGGGACCCAAGATGCTGCTCAAGTGGGATGGCGAGTGCTCAAGACTGGTGGAAGTGCACTTGATGCTGTTCAAGCTGCTGTTGAGATCCTCGAGGTTCGTAGTTCATTGAACTATTCCTTATCCTTTCCTTCTATTACCTTCTCTTCTTTTATCCTCTAGTCTTTCTTCTTCACTTGTCTTCTTCACAAAATGCATTCTTCTCTTGACTTAATTAGGAAAAGTTAAGTGTCGATAAATAATAAAAAAAGTTACATCAATATGTAGATGGTATTTATTTTGAAAACTATCTGTACATTTCCTTTAATTTATAAACGCACGACTACCAATTCCTAGTACCCACTTCAGAAATACTATCAGCTTTCTTGTAATTTATATATATGAAGTTGATAAGTAAATTTTGTCACTATAGTGAATAATTATCAATGTACGGATGTTCTTCCAGGCTGTTATTAACCCTATCCTACCCTGGGGGGGGGGGGGGGGTTATTTTTACTGGAGTTTTTTAATATTAGACCTAGCGACATGAGGTTCGCGGTCTTTTCCTATTATTAGGCTCTGCAACTTTTAAGACCATTTTTTATCATTTTTTTAGAATATTTTCATTTTTGTGCAATGATTGTTGAAATACCGAAATAAAAAAAAAATCAAATAACAATAATTTTTGTTAATTTATAAATAAGATATATTAATTGTAATATATGTTCACTAGATAAAATAAACATAAAAATAATATCAATTTATAAAAAATAAAATAATTTTAATAATTAAATCTTTATTAGATTTTTTTTCTTTTTTTCTTTCACATTATTATTATATTGTTAACTTGTTTTAACAAGTCTAAAACACTTTAGTTCACCCATATACCAAATTTTAAAGCTTTATCTAAACAGGCTGGGTAGGATGGGGTTAATTGTAAGTGCCTCACGCTGGGGTGCAGCCAATTGTATTGACTGTAATAGTTGATGATATTGTCATTAGTATAGTCGATGACAACTGGCACTATTAGTGTAAATGATCGCGGTCTCCAGTTTCCCATTACTAACATCGTTCTCACTCTCCTAACACACTAGAACAATCCTCAATTCAATGCTGGAACAGGAGCTTCCCTCACAATTGAGGAAAAGGTGGAAGCGGACGCCTTCATTATGGATGGTCGAGGTATGGATGTTGGAGCTGTGGCTGGCGTCTCTGGAGTGAAGAATCCAGTGCGATTGGCACGTTGTGTCATGGAAAAGGTGAGTCTGAAAATTACTTTCGAAACAGTTTAGCCATGTATGTCATTTTGAGTTCAATAAATGCAGTTATAATACACTTTGGCTCAAGTGAATATTCCAAAAATAGTATTTTTTCGATTTGAATGTCATGTGCATTTTTGTATATCCCCAATAACTCAAGTGAAAGGAAACTTAATAAGCGTTCAATTGATTTTATTTACTAATAAAACTTATATTAATTTGCGAACCTTAATATAATTAGAAGTTACTTTATATAAATACCTGCATTTAGTGGCTCACTAAACATCTATTGCATTTATAAGTTATACTTAGTAATTATCATTATACCTTACAATTTTTTTATTGTAACTTATTAGAAGTGACTTATTATAGTAAATACTTACTAAACTTCTGCGGTATATAATACCTTTCAATTGTAGTTTGTTTATTTAGCGCCGTTTTCAGTGAAGTGGTTAAATTTAATTGTAACATTATTTTGTCAGATGTAATTATATTAATTACAGTCTACTGATAGATCACAGCATTTGTTAATGTTCAATAGATATTATGTTAATGATAAAACATTTCCGCAATATAAAATTTGTATTCATTTGTAAGATTTAAATATAGTTTTTTAAAAGATTTTTTAAATATAGTTTATTTGATTTAAAGATTTAATGAAGCCTAAAAATTATACAAAAGATTAAATGGTTTATAAATAAATATTGCTGAAAAAAATGGAATTATATTGTTTTATCGTGAGTTTTTAAATACTTGTCGTTTGTATTAAATTATTACATTTCAATATATGTACATATATTTATCACCTACACTTCTTAACTTATGCAATCATATATGCACATAACTGTTTTGCAATATTTTTGTAATACCTTTATTATATTATATCCAGTAAGTATTCACCTTTATATATTATAGTATATATTATGAATAATACGAAATGTATACTATACGTCTATACCAATCATTTCATTAAGGCTAATGTAAAATTTAATGTAGATTTCAAATTTAATAGCAATAACAAACCAGTAATTAATTGTGTGCCAGGTACATAGTTATTTGAAGGAAAACTCTATTTTTCTTATTTCAACGTACAATTTAGTATTTTAATTTTTTTAACATATGTCTGTAAATGATTTTGCTAAAATAAACCTTTCTTCACTAATTTTTTAATGACTTAATTTAAATGTAAAAATCAATGTACGAGTTAAATTTTATAATAAATTTGCACTGTATTATTTCCTTTTAGTATAAAATTCAAATTTTCTTATTTGATTTGTAATAATCCATATTTTTTAAATAAAACTCTGAATTTTAATTATGTCCCAAAAAACTAGTAAAACCTTTTCATAGTAAAAACTAATGTAAAATGTATTGTAAATTTTAAATTTGTTAGTAAATTTGCACCATATGTTATCAGCTTTGAGTAAAGTTCAATTTTTTGTCTAAATTCGTATAACAAATTTCAAAATACCTATGTTGATCAATAAAGAATTCAATTTACCATTATCTTAAATATTGTAATCTTAATGTTAGTCCAATATCGTATATTTCAAATCACATTTTAGTTATATTTAATTTTGTTGATAAACAATTGCACATCAACCATTTGCAAATAATTTAAAATATTACACTTTTTATATTTCTGTGGATAATACATTTATTTTGAAGTATGAGTAGCTATCATTTACGTATTATATGCATGTGGGCTACACTATATGGTAACTATACTCCATTGTATAATATTGATATAATGTACACAGTTCTATTCCTTTATTAATTCTCCTCTTATTAATTAACTCTTCTCAATTCGTGCTTTCATTGAACACTATTTTCAATTATATTTTGTATGCTTTTATTATATAATGCAAATGTACAGCTTTTATGTGCATATATATGGCTAGTTCTTCAAGTTTGACACACAAAAATGATTTTAGCAGATACATATTTTTATACAGATATATATTTTTTAGATAATTTATGTTTCAAAAGTTCATTTAAACTCAATTTAGTTGGATAACATAATAATAAGACGATATACCTAGTATATCAGAATTATAATTGTATTGTATTTTATTCAAAATGCTATAGTTTTAACTATAATGAAAAGCGTCACATGGGTTCGATATTTATAATTTAACTATGAATAGTTTTTTTTTTAATTCCACAAAAATAGGTATCTTTATTCGATTCAGTGATGATTATTGAAATACAAAAACGCTACTTTCAAATTATAAATTCAAACTGGAAAATATACATTTGCATGTTTGAAAGGCCGGATTGGTAAAATGTAGAATTCAAAGTAATATAATATAATGTGTTCCATTCGAATCGTAATCATTGAAGCAGCACAAAACTAAAACATTATTGTAATTTGGTCAAATACTATAGGATATGAAGATCATAGCGTGTCACATTGAAGCAACTTTTATTTGATAAAAAAGTCGTTTTATGTCGAAATAAACCAAATATCGAGCATCCAATTCTTTAATTGAAACTTAACATATTCAAGTAGAGACTTTGCAAGCTATGAAGCTTCTGGTTCGATAATATTGCAAATAAAATTGTAAATAGAAATGAGATTAGTCGAAATCACTTAACAAATGGATACTGATAAGAAACAATTTTTCATAGAAACTTAAACTGAGAAGCGCTGTTGTTTAAACACAGACGATTAAATTTAATATTTTCAGTTATTGTATTTGTATGGATAATGCCTAGATTTGTATTGACAATCAGATCTAGACAATTGCTACGAAGCATTAATATTGTAATCGAAGTTTCGGTTTTGTTTTTGAATTAGTTGTCAAAAGTATTAATTTTAGTTCAATTTACGACGTATAATATGGAAGTTAGTTTATGTAATAAATAATAAAGTATGAAAATCGTATATACACTGAAAAAATATATATAACAAATTTACATGTTGTACATAATATCAGCTGATTTTATTTGCCAACTATAAGTATGATTGATTTATATTTTTAACGCCATATATTGCGATATTTATTTTGTTTATAGACTTCAGGAATTTACGCTTGCTGGAAATAGGCGTAGTCATAGAAATAGATAAACAATAACAATAGACACATTTTGCTAATTGTTTTTTAATGGCACCTATATTGTCTTAATTAGAAAATTTAAATTATCTAATCATTTTATTTTAACACTAGAAATCTTCCACAAATTTTATAGTAATTACTTTTTTACCATATTTTTGTTAAATTATTTTGAATTTTTTAACTTGCTACTTATAAAATAAAAGAGGTCTAATTAGCCGTTTAGTATTTTATTACATTTAAAATAAATATTTTACGATGCGCAATAGTATTTCACTTCTGAAATTAACGAATTTGTTGCCGTCAAACATTTGCATAGCCAATTTCATCTGTTATTTAGATATTCGATGGGCATCGTATATCTAGTGTATTGATTGAAATCAAATAGGATTATCGTCTGGATTATTAATATTGCTATTATTATTAATCTAATTGACATAAATAACTGAGGATAATCTGAAACATGAAAAAGCCTTATGTAATGAATGATATTATAGATTGTGCGTTATTGATTGTTTAGCCGGCAGGCTGAGATGTAATAGAGTCTATTATGTTGTCTTATATGACTGATCAACCTCCATTCAATCTGTATAGTATAGGTACCTACTCGCATTCTGGTGGATCTGTACACTCTCCAGAATTCTAATGCTTTAAGAGAGACACATATTATGCCAGCACGTATTTATATCGACCTACATAGCTTGCTTAACTTTCTAAAGTATTAGTGTTAGCCAGAGACATGATTAGTAGGGAGACATATCACTTTGCAGAATGTCAGTAATATTCTAATTTGCTTACATTCTATGTGTCTATCGATCTGCATACCTTATTTATAGCTGTTAGAAGCTTTAAATCTCGATATTTTTGTTAACAAGAGACAATATACTATAAGGGAGACTTTACACTCTGCGTAACATTCTGATTGGCTAACGACGTATTTCTATCGACCTGCATACCTACCTTGTTTAGCTTTATCTAATAATTTCTTTCTTTTTATAGGCATGGCAAGAGCAGGGTTGTGCTCGGTTGTAGGATGTAAAAATACACAAAGCATTAAAAACAAAACTAAAGATGGTCATTGTATACGTTTCCATATTTTCCCCAAAGACAACAATATATGTGAATTGTGGATTACCAGTATTAAAAATCCGTCGCTGAATGCTTACTCATCGGAATATCTACACCAAAAACGTTATAGTGTCTGCAGTGCTCATTTTGAGGATTCTTGTTATCCTTCTCCGGCCTTTCGTCATGATCGTAACACGACCATTCTTCGGAATGCTGTGCCTACTTTGATAGATGGTTCGAATCCGCCTCCATCAAACTCCCTAAAACGCAAGCTCCCAATCAGTCGTTTAAAACCCACTTTGATAGCTGCTCCAAAGCCGCCTCCAGTAAACCGCAAGCCACCGATCCGGGTCAAGCGTTTGCCACCAAAGAAAAGACTCAAGGAAGTCTCAATTCTGCCTTATCCTGATCCTCCATGTACAGAAGATCGTTCGAAGCCTTCAACATCACAGGTAATCGCCCAAAAAATGTCTACGAGTAGAACTTTAGCCGAGCGGTTTGCCACGCGTTCTGCTATGCATTTTTTTTAGAATAAATAAATTTTATAACTTAAAGTTAAATATTTACAACTTAATATATATATAATATATTACTGAAACAAAAATTTGCTACTTAATAAATTTATAGCTGACAAAGGCTGAATTAAAAGGAGGGGTCACATTATAAAAATGGTGGTGAGGTACTTTCCCATGCAAAAAATAGACGGTTGTGGTATCAAAATGAAACCAAGAATGGGGAGAATATAATAGAGGGGTTTCTTGTTTAGAACAGACGGTTAGGTACTTTCCCATGCGAAAAAGTTATCAAATTTATTTATTCTCTAAAAAACGTACTGTAAGAACACGCTACAAAACGCACGGCTAAAGTTCTACTCGTGAAATACCTACAGAAGTAAGAAAATACTGAACCTTCTAGTGTCTGTGGTGTTAGGTTCACATGATTTCACACATTAAAGTGCGTAACCAGGCATATGCAAATACGCAGTTGCGTACCAAAACTTCCTGAGTTAGCGTACCATTTTAAACGATTGTGCGTATTTTCTAAAAATATTTCGTACTTAGTAATACAATAATCCTTTACGACAGCACACTTTGTACCTACATTTAGTTTTATAACCATAGATATATTGCTTATTTGGTGAACTAGATTATATAACTGCATATACCAGCCTACATACCTAGAAGTTTATACATCTCTCAGATTAAACAAGAATGTCTACGAGAACCGGCCACTATTTAAAGAAAAAAATGATTTAATTTAAAAAATACGACATTTCGGTCTCATACCTAGTAAAAGTAAAGTAAATAATATGAGCAAAAACAATAATCCCACCTGGCTTTCATATATACTTACTCGGTATATTACTGATACCAAGGAAGACTAGGACAACGCGGTTTCGCTATTATTACAGCTCATGTTAAGCTCATTATAAAGTAAGTAATACTTTAATAAACAATGTGATAAATTAGGTATATAGATAATTTGATGTACGTAAGAAATAGCCAATAAGAATATTAACTAAAAACTTAACACCAGAAGAAGACACGTGCATTTAATCATCAACTACTTGTATGAAAAATCAGTAATATTTAACTGCTAGACAATAACTAATATTATAATAAACGGAGATGAATATATTATTCAGAAAGATTGATTTACCTAAGAAATAACCACTAAGGACATAGGAATGTAAAAAGAAGTACATTAAATCAACATTATATTAAAAACTAATACAGCATAATCTGTTAGAAAAGCAGTTTAGTATAGCAGAAACCATACCTCAAATAATAAAGACCAAATTACCAAGTACTTATCACATTGCAATGCAGAAAATTAAACACAATTGAGTAAATTAATGGCAAGATAATTACTAACATTAAAGAAATCATTATTTATTCATTAACTTATTTTCGTTAGCTTTAATATAAGCGGCTTCAATTATATACGTCTAGTTTCAAGGTTAGAATTACGATATATAAATATATATATATAGACGAGCTAAAATCAATGGCTTGACCAGAATTGAACGCATGTATATAAAAAGCCCATTTTTATCATTACAATTAACGGTAGCAGACTTGTGTTCTTTAATGCTGTTGAGAATATCACATCGGTTTCACCAAAAATACACATTTGAGCAATTTTTACAATTTATAATATGTACGCCAGCGTTAGTTGTATGTTCATTGCTTGAATTGGAGACCAAGTTTGATTTAAGACTAGACATTTTGAATATTTAAAAATTATACCCGAATTAAAGTATTTTAAACGGTGTCTATATTATGGGGATTTAATGCGCCGTACTCATGTTCAAGCCAACTTGATGGAATAATATGAGCTTATCATAAACATTACAGCATTATTATTAGAATAGATAAAATCTTCAGCTACCCGAACTTGCACATTGATAACGTGTTGCATTTTTAAACCAATAAGATTTTGGCTTAACATACAATATTTAACAAGTTTAATTCCTGTCAAGCCAAGTCATCAAGCCAATCGATATAAGGTGAGCCGGCTTGATTCTGACTTGACCATGTGGACGGGTTATATTGGCTTGACGAGCCGGCTTGAATTTGTGGAGGATAAAGTGCAAATTTGATTTTTATTTTAAATTTCTAAATCATTTTAGGATTGAAAAACGAACTCTTGTTACGAGAGAGCGCTTTTTTTGAGAATAGATTTGACAAACTTCTCAAGGAGGAGAATTATTAAATTTCTTCGACAAGGTTTTATTGATTACAATCGCGAAGAGCTCCAAGAAAGAGACCTTGGGCCACACTGATTCTAATGTTAACAGAATGAAACGAAAAAATAATGATAGCCTTCATTTTAAAGTATTTCGTAAATCGACTCATTCAAACTCTTTCCTTCTTTTTTCGTTTTATTCTGAAATCAGTGTGGCCCAAGGTCTCTTTCTTGGAGCTCTTTGCGCTTGTAGTCGATAAAACCTTGTCGAAGAAATTAAATAATTCTCCTCTCTTGAGAAGTTTGTCAATCCGAGATCTATTCTCAAAAAAGCGCTCTCTAGTACCAAGAGTTCGTTTTTCAATCCTAGAATGATATACGAAATTCGAAACTAAAAATAACATTGTGTTCTTTTCGCTCTTGTCTTAAACTCCTCTATAATAGTAATAGATACCTTTTAAATCCTTTAGTTCTGGTTTAATTGTTAATTATGCCAATAGTCTTATATCTAACTTGGTCTACAATTCTACCACTAAACATCCAAATAACATTGGCGTTTGTCGTTATATAAACTGTAAAAAATGCTCAAATGTGTATTTTTGGTAAACCGGCCGTGATATTTCCGACCGCATTAATTTTAGATCGTTTAAACTGATTTATCGTAATTCTAACCTTGAAACTAGACTTATATAATTGAAGCCGCTTATATTAAAGCTAACAAAAATTATTTATTGAATAAATAATGATTTCTTTAATGTTAGTAATTATTTTGCCATTAATTTACTCAATTGTGTTTAATTTTCTGTATTGCCCTGTTATAGTACTTGGTCATGCGGTCTTTATTATTTGTGGTATGGTTTCTGCTATGCTATACATACTGCTTTTCCAACAGTTTATGCTGTATTGGTTTTATCATATAATGTTGATTCAATGTACTTCTTTTTTCATTCCTATGTCCTTAGTGGTTATTTCTTACGTAAATCAAACTTTCTGTATAATATATATTCATCTCCGTTTATTGCAATATTAGTTATAGTCTAGCAGTTTATATATTGTTAATTTAATGTACGTCTTTTCTTCTGGCGTTTAGTTTTTTGGTCTTCTTATTGGCTATTTCTTAAATGTAATTCCAATTAGGTATCTGTATTATTTATCAATCTGTTTATTAAAGTATTATTTTCTTCACTTGATAATGGTCTCTTGATGAGACCGAACCGTCGTATATTTTAATTAAATAATTTTTTTTTTATATAGTGGGTTCTCGTTATTATTTATTGTTCAGCGTACTAATTACATAATGTTTTTTTCCATATAGTGTGTTCTAGTTATTATTCATTGTTCAGCGTACTATTGCTGCCTCTACTAAATTTTTTTACTAAGTTATTGATTTATTACCCAATTGTTAAATTGATTAATACTTCAGTTGATGTATCAATCCAATAGTGTATCAGAATGTCATAAGATTACATTGTTATATAATCTTTGTATCATCTGTGCACTGTGAGTGTGTCTAAGTTCTATAGCGGCCGAAAGGCTGAGTTTGGCATGTGAAGGTAAAGCTCGACATATAAAGGTAGTGCTCGGCATGGAAAGGTAGTGCTCCACATGTAAAAGTAGTGCTCCACATGTGAAGGTAAAGCTCGACATATAAAGGTAGTACTCGACATGAACAATAATAAACACTGACATTGGGAGAGACAGAAAATTACACTTCCCATCAACTCGATATCAATTTCTCATCAATTAAAATAAGTAGCTAATAACAACTATTTCAGTGGTCATATTATAGTTATTTAAAAGTGCGTCCTAAGTGAAACATTTAAACCCTATCAATACCTGGCATTTTTACGCATCCATATCGCGTGGGGGGGGGGGGGCTCATTAGGTTCCCTTTTAATTTTTAAACTTCGTAATAGAGTACAGTTTTGAAATCTAGCATTTAGTTAAACAAACATGTTTTCTAACATATTCCTTTGAAAAAATAGTCCAAAAATATGTTTTACTAAAAATACGTCGAGCTATACCTTTACACGTTGTTGTTGTTGTGTCTTCTCCCCAATCGAGATTTAGTCTCATATTTGTTGGCCTAGTCGGCCAATATCCCTCAGAAATTCCAACACTTTGGAGCTTGTGAGGTCTTCGGCT
>JAYRBW010001542.1:0-13988 GCA_036023295.1 Invenusta paracnida | reverse complement strand
AATTAATAATCATTAATAATTATAATAATTATAAATGACTAACCTTAACTGTTGGTAAACTGTTACAAAAAATAATTATTGTTTGTAACAGTTTACCAACAGTTAAGGTTAGTCATACCGGTCTGTAGAAACTGATAGCTCCAAGATCCTTATCTTTCTTGAGCAGAGGTATAATCTTCAATTTACTTAAATTTTGGCGGACTTGTGTTTCGTATAGTGAGAAGTTGAATAGTTTCAGGACGACTTCAATCATCCTATCAGAGAGATGTTTGATAAGATGTTGTTGGCTGGAGTTGAGCCGGTAGATTACCGATAGAGAGCATCTGACACTTTCTGTTTGATGCAAAGGGTAATTATTGCATTTTGAACTGATAGCAAAATGTATTTTCTTTGAAGTTTCGTAAGCGTGCATTAGGTATATCTTCAAGAGACCGGTCGTTAAACTTTTAAGGAATGGTTTGTGGTTGACGACGATTTGCAGATTCTGACAGCCAAGTACGAAATGACGTGCTTTTTCTAAGGTGTAGATAACGGCGAGGGCGTCGCCTTCGATGGGGGCATAACGGGATTCTGCGAAGCTTGTGAAGCGGCTTCCGACGAGTGTTATTTTCCATCCAGTATGACAGCAGAAGGGCCGGTGGTTAAAGTATTGTCAGAGTTTTTGGAAAAGCCAAAATGCCACACCTGTTTTAGACCAGTCTGTTGTGAGGTACGTGGATCTTTTTTTGTCGAATAGTTGCACACCGTTATTGATTTCGTTAATGATGGTAGATTTTGAAAGGGAGCCATCGTTGGTGTTATACTGAATGCGTACGAGACTTGGTTATGAGGCCGAACAATGAGCGAGTGTCGTTAATGTTCTTGGGGGTAAGGAGGTTCAATTGATCGCATCAAAGTATTGTTTACAGAGGCGAACGCTGTCTGGAGTAATATCGAAACCTGCAAACTCGACGATGTCTTGAGAAAATTTAAACTTCTTCAGGTTGAGGATGGTACCACGTTTGCCACATGTGGTGAGCTTGTCCACGGTCTGGAAAAGCTTTCTTTGAGAGTTTTGGCCCATATATTTAGCCGTATGTGTGGTGTTCGAGGTCGATGGAATTGAGTGACGAGATACTCATCTGAGAAGTGAGGGCGCACATGGATTCGAAAATGACATTCTAATGGTGAGATGATTGGAAAGCTTTCTTTTTATTTGCCGAGTTAGATTTGTTCCGACTGCGGCAGACGGTCTCGAAGTGGTGTTGCTTGGTGCAGTAAGTATACAGTTATGATTGTAGGCGGGGTACTCGGTTCATCGAATGTGGGAGAATGAGGACTTGCCATGACCTTTCTAACTACAATAGGAGCAAGTCAGCAGCTGTGGTTAAACCATTTTGATGTTGGAGTTTTGGAGAGTTTGTAGGTGCTGCTGATGGCGTCGGCGCTAATTGTGGTTACGGGTTGTCGGCGTAGATAGCAGTTGTGATCCAGACCATTTGCCAGATTCTCAATTAGCTTTGATAGATTGGAAGACTTGTTCGAGTGACATGTCCTGGTTTTTTCGCCATGTAAATCCAGCATGATATCGTGGTCGGTATAAAGGCCACGAGTGAGAATATGACGGAGAATTGCATTAGTGTAGTTGACATTCTATGGTTGATATCATGTTCACATATATGCGTGGTCATTGCAGTATTCGAGCAGTTGAATGACACAATCGCTCCCACTAATTTTGGTGGTCAATTTGTAATCGCTCCATTTGGAGAGAAAGTAGGACCAGTCTTCACTGGTCCCTGCCTGTGAAATGGACGGACGTTTTATTTTATCGACAGGATAGCCGCCGGTGTGGTGGGAAGTATTGTAAGTGTGAGAATGTGCTGTAATCAAAGCTGCAGCAATCACGCCTTCAACGTCAGGAGTTGAGTAGAGGCATCCATCCAAGAGGCGGGCAACGATTGGCATTGTGAAGTTGAGCGTTTTTAGAATCTTTTTCTCGTAAATAAGAATGATCCGATTGGTAGATCACGTTTGTATTGAGGTCAATTAGGAAAAGATCTGTAATATGATGAAAATAGAATACAATGGATATAGCGAATACAGAACAGTGAACAGAATACAACAAGTTATGTATGGTTATACAAGGTTATACATAATAATCCTCTAGCTATCAATGTATATAAATTGCATTAAACAAACAAACAGTATAAGCATTTGATCTTATAATATAACAAGACATCAAAATATATACAAAACATTTTTATTTATATTTATACAGAATAAACTTTTTATTCATACCCGTTTTGACTTTTCTCATCTCAGACTTTTTCTCACGTATTTCTTCTTAAGACCTGAGAAAAACCCATTTCCTTTTTTCATCTTTATTTATACGCCTTTGTGTCCTCTTACAGTATAACCTTTTCTTTCTTTAACTGCATCAAATGCTTTCGATTATATAAGCTAGTTTCGAAATATTATTTGAATTTTCACCGTATTGATGTTAAATCATGATAATTAAAGAATTGTAAGTTTGCTTTTATTTTCCTCTGTTGACCTTTGCTTATGCATACTTTTTGTAATACGCATGAATTTATATTACAAATTGTTATAAATAAAATATATATTTTTAAATTTAAGATTTAAACTGTAGATAAGTCATAAGATGGTTAGGTATAATATATCAGATGATAGCCTATGGCACTATATATAAGAGTATAGTGCATAGCATTTAATAAATTTTGTTCAGAGTCGTAATATAAATTTTTAGTAGCCAAAATTGGTAAAAAGTGTGTTAGTCATTGACATTGTATCTATACATTTACAATACTCTAACTGATTTTATATCAATTAATCCAGGGAAGGGGATGATAGAATCATGGATGACTATACTTAGCATAAGTCACCCTCCTCCATGAGACATAAGAGCATAAACATTTTTTTAACTATGTACCTACTTAACTACCACTACTATTCCTACTATTATTTGACCACCTTGGTCCTTTCCACTGCCACAGGTCTGAAGACAGAAGAATGCTTGGTACACAAGTAAAACTGCAGAATAAGATGCTCCAAATTGTTGCTGATCTTAAGCAAACTACTAGAAAAGCCATTGCTGAAGCCATTAAGGAAAACCTTGAGCAACACAAGATACAGATTAGTACAGGCATAAGACAGGCATATGATACCACTACTTTAAATAATAAGCTCTGACAAGATTAAGAAGGGTGTCCAAGCCAAAATTTCTAAACTTGTCCCAGATGCAAATTACCAAGCCCAAGGTTATTATCTCCACTAACTCAATCTAGTAACCTGCCATGCTTATAAGATATCATCCATTGTGAATATTATGATAGATAGCTGAAGAGAGTTGTTCTGCTTCTTTGACAATTTGCCAGTGACAGTAGTTTTTCAAGGTTGTAATTCATGCCCTTACTCCAGGCTCAAAGAAAGTGAGTGCACTAAAAAACCTGTACAAGTCAAGATGGATTGAAAGACACACCATATTTAAAACCATTCATCAACCATAAAAGTAAATTATTATAACTATATGAATAAAATTGGTGAACCAATAGCTGACAAGAGATTTTATCCATAATATGAAAACTGGAGCTGGAAATCAAATAGCAGAACTAAAGCAAATGGGCTATGAGTCTATGAGCTATAGTATGACATACAATAGTAAACTTTAGACATATCATAAATTTTATGTATGTAAAAGACCTAATAGAGCTGATTCAATGGCTAATTACTTCACTTCAAGGTGAACTATTTGTAATTATATTGAGTTGTTGACATGTGGAACAACATTGATGAAATATTTTAGCAAATTTACTCAGATATGCTGGAGAAGCCATCTGCCCTTCTAAAACCATTATAGAGTATTGGAAGCAAACTATAGCCATACCATTCCTGGATATAGTATGTAATAAAATAAAAACACATTTTGGTCAAGACAGAAAAGTGTATTACAAGCTCTGCATATGGCATACTCATTCCTGATATAATTATGAACCAAAGCAATGCAAAATTCAAGCACCTGAGAAGTAGAATTATATCATGCACTGTCATCCACCTTCAAAAGTGAAGATTGAAGGCGGATGAACTACTGGAAACAGCAGTTATCCTTCCCCAACTCCCAAGATCTCTGTAACTCAATTTCTAGTTTCCTATGCAGATAGCACCTTCAACCCTAAAGTATGAAGACTGCTATCCAAGTGCTGTGTATGTTGCCTATCAGATGTTATGGAGGCATAGAGGTCATTTTCCTGCATCTGGCATGTGCACAACTGGGTCTGAAATACAGTGTTTACTGAGAGACTTTGTGACTTGACAGTTATTGCTATTCACAGGAATGCAGTCCCTGTGTTGACATTGGACATTTGCCAGAAGTACATGGAACTGCACCTTCCACAAATTATTGCATTATGACTGTTCATAGATAAATAGAACCATTACATGCACATAGGCAAACATGTACAATTTCATTAAAAGATATATAGTTGCAATAAAAGACACATTGTACCAACATATTTTACAAAGCAAAATTATTTTGTTTTGTTCACCCTGGTTCCCAAAGTCATCCTCCTATAAAAAATCCTAGTTCTGTATGTTTATTTTCTATTGTTATTGTTATTGGCATTGGTATTTTTGTTTAATACCAACATAACCTCTGTATATAATAATATAATTATATCATGTTTTATGTAATCTATCTCCTGTCTATTTTAATATGTATATATATATATATATGTATATATACAAGTTCAATTAATGCTTGTCTTCTGGTCATTAGTGATTGTTTAATTGCACCTTAGCTGCAAGACTAACTTATATTGTTTTGTAATACCAATAGTATATGGTTATTTATGGTATTTGTAAATCTAGTTATATTATTCTAATATTATTCTTTGCAATTATTAAGTTAGTTTATAATATATTATATAGGAAAATAATAATATCCATTTCATTAGCAGATATAAATAGGAAAACTTTACCAAAAACATTACAGTATATAGTTATTCATGGTGATTCTAGCTATATAAATTATGTTCTTCCCAATTATTAAGTTAGTTTATAATCAGGGTTCCCACAAGCCTTAAAAATAGGAAAAATCATGGAAAATTAAATACTGTGAATTCCTGGTCAGGAAAATATCTGGAAAATGTCATTTGTATTACAGATCAGGGAAAATACTGGGAATTTTGACTTAGTGCTGTATTATTTACTGCCACCTCCTTTTTTGCTTGTAATAAAAAATTATGCAGATAATCTTTTAATATAATATAGTATATAGGGTGAATTGTCCTTATTATATATATATATTTATATAAATGAGAAAAATTGAAAAGCAAAATTATATGGTGGGTTGTGTCTCTCTTTATTTGTATCACATAGCAGTGTTCTACATTATACCGTTGGATCAATATCTACACTTGAATGCTGATTGGCTCACTCATTTATGTCTTGCATTTCGCCTACATAGTTATAAAGTCATTTACATTTCAGTTAATTCCATAGAAATGGATCAATAACAAAGTAAGAGAACTTGTCCATCTCTGTAATGCAGACACACTGCACCAAACAATTTCAATTATAACATAAACTGTTGGGTTGTACAACATTGCATTCTTTTTGGAAACTTAATGCAGGAGTATTGATTGTTTGGAAACAGTGCTTAAAGGTATAAGAGAGATATATAAGGAGAATTTTCAAATCAGAAATACTACCTGATCCAATCATATCTTATGGGGACATTGTCAATACTTTACTCATAACATTCTTTGCAGTTTCAAGCAGTAAAAGCCATTTTTCAATAACTGCTCAAATAACTTAGCTATCATTTTTTTAGAGATCTTTGCTATCTATCAAATATTAAATAGAGGCCTTTTTGCCCCAAGTAAGTTTTTTGTTAGTGCCATGTTTTAAACAAAATTTCCATTCTAGAGTAGTTTATTTATTTCTATAGTTAACTCGGTATTATTTTTTTCATTCTATCTGTGCAACAAGTGCCTATTATAAAATTATTCTTCAGTATCTGGATTTAATTTTAAATATTTTTAATGTTTTCATAGGTATATGGCTTCTGCTGGGCAGTGCTACTATAGTTGCTGGTTAGATAATCCTGATTTTACATGGTTGTCAGCTGTGTCAAATGATTGAACCAAAGCTAAATGCATGCTGTGTTGTAAGACATTTAATTTATCAAGCATGGGCCTTACTGTCATTAAAAGTCATGCAAAAGGATCAATGTATCAGAAACTCATAACCGGGTGGGAGGCAATCTCAGACCTGCTAACTGTCATGCTTTTTGAGGCTGTCCCGTAAAAGTAGAGATATGTTATGTATTTTGCATATATTGCTTTAAAAAAATATTTTTAACATTTTTTTAATAACAGTAGTTTTAGTTAATCTTGTGATTCATTTAAAAACACAATAGTATATAACAAATAAGTCTCTAACATTAAAATATACAGTATTGGAAATTTTTTTGTAATGAAAGGTGCAGAATACTTGAAAATTTATCTGAGAGAGTAGATATAATTGATTTTAGATGCATTTCCATATGCAAAGCATCAAAATATTTGCACTACATGCAAATATAGACTCAGCTTCAGCCTTGCCATGGGACCCCAACTTGGAGGGAATACCTTCCCACTTTTCTATGTCATTAGGTTGCCAGGTCTACAACCTCTAAAGGCAAAGTAGTTCAAACTTGGTCATTGTTAGAATTTGGTACTTCTCTTTCTGTGGCTGCATCCTCCGGCTCCCCTTCTACCAGTGACACCACAATTTCACAGCCTCCATGAACACTTTTATAACAAGTATGGCTTATACCTGGATGACCAGAAGTCTGCAAAGCATGCACAGGACAGAGGGGTACAATGGAAAACCAAGGATGATGAAGTGGCAGTTGCAAGGATGAACTTGGAGAAAAGGAAGAAAGTTGTCTAGGACTTCTTTAAGGAGACTGATGAATTGGCACTGATGGCTGAAATCTCCAAGCAACAGCTGCAGCAGATCATCAAATCTTATGCACTTTGACAAAATTCCAAAGAAAAGAGGGTTTGGTGAAATTGCAAACAGATTTGGACAGTTTGTTAAAATACCTCAGTTCTATCTAAAAGTTTGTTACATGTTTTGTAAATGTACTCTTATAAATTATATTTGTGATGTATAATAATTGTACCAATTATCATATTTTAAACTTTAAGCTATACAGATTAACATCATATATTAAAACTCATGTAAATGCATGTATACTGTATATTTTAATTAAGCATAATTGTAAAGGGTTACCAGCTCGATTACTTACTAGTGCCTCTGGTCTCAACAGTATATATATGTTTTTATATACTAAATATATTATTATTATTATTATACCTTCAATTTAATATTCACACCTTAAAAATACTGTGAAAAATTTTGTACATATTTTGTTGGAACCCTGTATAATATATTAGACAGCTAAATATAATATTATTATTTTCCATATGTCATTTTCTTTAGTAGTTATACATAGACAAAATAGACATGCTAACTAATTTAAAGCAGTGCTATACAATAAATTGTTTTATTTTTTAAATTGTAATATAGTGGTTGTTATACAATATCACATCCCATAGCAATGATTGCTGGGAAAAATATAATTTTTCTAATTGGCAACATTTTCAATAACAATATATTCTGAAAATTTAATAAAATGTATTAAAGTTTACAGGGTGTTATTGAGTCTGAATAAGAAAAAGATAAATAATAATAATAAGGAAAAAGTCAATTTTTGACACTTAATATCTTGGGTTCTATAATAGCTATGAGTAAAAATTTGGCATACTGATTAACTTTTGGTGGCACAATACAAAGAGAGTTGATTTATTTCAAAATAATATTAAGTAGTTTTAAATGGTAGCTGTTTAAATAATGGTCATTCTTGTGATATTCTAATATACCTAGGTTTCTTTCATTTAGCTAACAACCTACTGGAGAGTAAAAACACTTACATCTAAAGACAGGTTGTAAGTAACTTAAAAAAAACTCAATCTTAATAGGTATCTAGAAAATAAGGAAATTTGAGTTGCATACCTAAGGCTAGATCCTAGAAAAATATCCAATTATATTTGTAAGGTATTTCATCAATATGTTAATTCCTTTTTTAAAAACTTATATTTTGATTTATCTTTATTCCTTTGGCTTTATAAGTATTTTAGCTCTGTTCTGAGAGTAAAATTAGAACTTGTAGTAGCAGAAAATTTTAAACAATTGGATCTGTACTTTATATTTATAGTAACAAGTTGAAAGATTAATAATTCTGATGTTAACCATTTTGAAATGTTTTATTTTAAAAATCAATAAAAAAAATTGTAAAGATAAAAAAAAACCTTTATGTAACTTTGTATTATTTTCAATTTAATTGTAAATTTATATAACTAAGATTTAATACTAATAATAAGCTTAAAAATATTAAATTTTACAATTAAAAAAAAAACATTTTTTATTTGCTTGTTACAGACTGTAACAATAATAAGAAATGACAGAAATAATAACAATGTTTTATATTTCTCTAACTTTTTAGATTGTAGAATAATAATAATTTTATTTTATATAATTGTAAACATTTTAATATCATATATTTTTAATTATCAATTTTTAGATGAAACATGACTATTATATATGTATTACTTTTCTATACATATTTTACATCTAGTAGGATACAGTTTATCCTTGCATTAGTTTTACTAATTTTAAAAATAAATTTAATACTTATTAAGTTATTTTATTTATAAGCAGTGAGCACAATGAGCTATTACCTTTAAAAAAAGAGTAAGCAGCCCTGCTACAGTGCTGGGGCTAAGACAACAACATCATCCTTTGAAATAAGTCAGGTTATTTAAGGTTAATGATGTGCAATTATTTTATTGGAACGTGATTTTTTTATTTTTGGGCATTCAATGTAAGTTGAGTTGCAGGCTGGGCAGAAAAGTATGTATATACAGTTCTGTAAATGACATACATCTGATTTTAGTAAGCAGGAATTAAGAAAATATATTTTGGTAGGAGATTTGGACTTATAAAAATTTGCATGATTTATGATATATCTGGATGTTGAAATTGGTATCTCAGAATATGTGTTTGAATTGTTGGTCAAGTTTATCATTGATAAATGGGAACTAAAAGGAAACTGATTTTAGAGCAGAGTTTTCTGTAGTGATGAATTTTCTGTTTCTGAGAGATTTGCATTTTATTTCCTAAAATAAATTGGCAGGGTATTGATTGGCTACTAGGAGTTGTTTGAATTCTTCTTCATGTTTTATTGCTACCTATACTTTGAGAGGTGCAACATTAACATCTTCTGTGGAGTTCATTTTGAGCAATGTATGATTTGGTGTTGTTAGGAATTGCAAAGGGGTAGTTAGAAAAAAAGTTAAGCTCAATATTTTATTATATGTAAAAATAGTTCAATAAAAATATAACACACAGCTGAGATTTATCCTGATGACCCAAGATTGCAGATTCTGGAGAGGTGAAATAATATTTCCGATAGTAAAAGCAAACAACTTATAAAAATACCAGACAACATACACAATGAACAAAATTTTTCAATATAAAACTGAGTGAGGCCAAACTTATGCTCAAATTTTAAGTAATAGAGACATTCAATAATGTGACAAATTATAGTGCAGAATACCATAGCTTTCAAAAGGACAGGTTTCATAAATTGAGAAACCTGGTTAACTAAAGTATTTTATAAAAGGCCATTCCTGGTTTGTGAAATCTCATGGAATATACAATTAGTAGTTAAAAATCTAGAAAACTCATGGAATTTAGGAAACTGTTAAAAAATACAAGGTGGCCCATAAGTAACTGATATACATAAAACATGTTATCATAATAGAGCATTTAATAAAGTAGATGCATGTGTAACATAACATAGCATAACCAGTATATATAGATATTTACAAATGTATTGTCTGGTTTCAAAGTGTCCACCATTTGCCTTGATACATTAAGAAACCCTACCACGAAGTGATTGACAAATGTTAGTGCACAATTCTTTATCAAACGTGGTATAAGAATAAGATATCCATTGTTTAAGGTCTTCCACATTTTGACATCTTTCTTTTTAACACCAACTCTTTTACAATGCCCCAAACTGAGAAATCTAGGGGCAATAAGCCAGGGCTATGAGCAGGCCATTCAATACTACCCAATCTGCCAATCTATATCCCAGCAAACTCTTCATCCAGTCTCTCTGACAATCTGGGCAAAATGTGGTGGAGCTCCATTTTTTGCCACCACATATTGTAGTTATCTACAGCAGCACCACAGAGTTGACAAAGGGCTGGAATAGCAAAAGTGTCTAGCATGTGCAAGTAATTTGTAGCAGAGACTGTTCCTTGGAAGAAATAGGGTCGGATTATGGATGTAGGGCATATGCCTGCCCAAACTGGCATATTCAGGGCTATTCACCAATTTAGTAAACACCTCATGGGGATTGTCCTTGCACTAGAAAACACAATTATGTCGATTTATCTGCCCATTTAATTTAAAGTTAGCCTCATCTGTCCATAGAATGTTTAGATGATCATTAAGTAACACCTGAAATTCGTTGCAAAACTGCAAATGGCGATCTGGATCGTCTTTGTTTAGCTGCTGTAATAATCTTGGGCGCCACACCTTCAGACCAAGCTTTTTTATTATGTGCTGTAGCATTGACCTGGGGATATCAAGTCTTCTGATAAATGATTACTTGAATTTTGAGGCTGCTGATGCAACACTTGTACAATTAGCTGGTTCTGATTTGTGTTGATACTACATGGTTGTCCAGATTTTTGTTGGTTAAAAACACTACCTGTTGCTTCAAACTTGGTCACAATATATTTGACAGTATTCCAATGGATAGTTGTTCCATATTGATATTGATGTTGAAATTCAGGACATACTGCATTGACATTCTTCAATGATTAATAATTGTTGATACAATAAATGCGCTGTTGTGTCAAACTTGTACACCATGTTACAAATTTATGTTTACTGCTTAAGTTTAAATTTGTAATCAAGATATGCTATACATAAAATTGTCTAATAAAAATTCAGATATTTTAAAAATCAAATATATTTACTATGTTTTATAATCATTCCACTGTGCATCATCCATGTATTGCATAATGATATGTGTCAAGGTCAAATACTCTTGTTTATCAAATTATGCAACCATGACTTAAAATAAAATGTTCATCGGTTACTTATGGGCCCCCCCCTGTATAGAAACAGAATATAGATTCTGTTGCATTATCAGAATTGGAGGAATGTATAAAGATGTGGATGTGATATTTATACATTTATTTTAATTGCAATCATTGTAATGTTAAAACATTATTATATGAGTTATACTGTATTAACATGGTCTCATGAATATCTGACAATTTTTTTTTATAAATTACATTAATTTCATATTTTTAGGTGTAAACACCAAGAAAAGACCAGAAAAATAGACTCAAGAAAAATTGGGAAATTAATTTAAAAATAATATGGGAACCATAAAGGGAGTCTATTTCTAGTTACCTTGGGTGCATTCATGAATAAATGGTCACCACTTTTGTCTATAGTTGCTTGCATGTAATTGTTGACACTCTTGCACTTATAGAATCAACAGGTAGAGATGCTAACTAAAGTAAAATTTTGATTTCTTGGGAAAAAAGTTTGTGTCATATTGAATAATAGCATATGCCCATTTTTAAATGTGTTTATTTTCCTTTACATAGGCATACTTATGCTTCCTGCAAAGTATTTCCGAATTTTGTAAGCTTCAGTGATAGTAAATATTGACCTGAAGGAATATTTCTGAGATAGTCCTGAACTTTTGCCTGATGTTATTTAGTCACCACTATATTAACTGTTGTAAATAATGCTGCTTGTACAAGTTTTAGTTTTTTTAGAACTAAAGTTTTAAACAAAAAATAGTATAACAGTTATTTAATGTGTGTCATAATTGTCAAATAACAATTTGAGAAGTACATACTTCTTATTTTTAGACATATTTTAAGAAATGAATCAAATTTGCAACATTTATTATTTGCATCTCTTTTAATTTCAAGCTTCATTTGCTTTTCATCCATTTTGTCAATGAAATTTATAGTTAACCGGAAGTATACTCCAATTAAAATAGGTGTCTAAAAATATCAACTTGAGAAACTATGAAGATAATAGTTTTATAAAAATAATTAAAACATATTTTATAAATTTCATTTGATTTAATAAGTTTAGTTATATATAAATTGACTACAATCAAATATGACTATGATGTATTTTATTGTGTGAATTATATAATGTACATTTAAATCAACACAGACACAATTTTGTAGTACACTATTAATTAAAATTATATTTAGTCATTTATGGGTTAAAAGACAAAACATAATATTTATAGTTCAATGGGTTAGAATATTTTAATACTATACAATGCTTGTTTCTTGTCTCCTAGTAGGTATGCATCTTTTTTAATTACAATGAATCAAACAAACATCACAAAACAAATCAAACTGCTGTCTGCAATATTGATTATTTTGTGGTAGAAATTACTTAATTGAGAATGTGGTGGTTATAAGATGACATCCATAATTTCGCTCATTAATAAATTTTTTAGTTCAGTTTAAACTAATGCAGGCACCAAAATGAAGAAGAATTATGCTCTACTGTTCGATACTATTTTGTAACAGTTTGTAATATTTTCCACTGGAATTTACTATAATATTAACAGCATGGATTGTAATATAATAATTATTGAATATTAATAAATATTATAATATATAATTAATTTTTACAGATTTAACACTTCAAAGTTTTACTGCCATATAATCATTTATTTGCAATATTTGTTGTTTTTAATTTAAATCATATTTAATTTAATTTGAATGTATATTACTACTAATATTTAATATTTAAATAACTTATTACTTAAGTTATTGAATGAAACTTATTTATATCTATGAGCTTTTATTATAATGGCTTTTTATATATGTTATTATTGGAAATAATTCGAAGTATTTCACAAACTTTTATGTTTTACACAATTCTGTTCTATAAATGGAATCATTATACCTGTACGATGCGTATTCTATTATTCAGCTTATTTAATCATCTTCTCCCTTCCTCTTGCTTTAAACTTTCAGTCGGATTATCCTACCAATGACGGTGGATGAGTATCAAGTGGCACAACTCTACTCCGTTGCAGAGGCCTCCAAGAATGAAACTGGAGGTGGCGAAGGTATAGAAGTGCTGGTCAATGAGCCCTTCTCCCTCGACAAGCATTCCCCGGAGCCACCACTACTCAATAATGATCCCAAGTATATTAATGGGCAATTCACTCATAAGAAGTACTATCTGCAGAGTAAAGTCCCAGCTTTTGTACGTATTTGTGCTCCCAAAGGTTCCCTTGAGGTTGACGAAGTCGCTTGGAATGCCTATCCCTATTGTCGAACTGTTGTCAATGTAAGTATTTTTTAGGCTTAATTTGGATTTGTTCAAAATTATTAGGTTGTAAATATTGTTATTTGTATATTGTAATACATATTTCGGTTAATACATGGTCATTATTATTGTTTAGACAATATTTTCTTAAATCTGTTTTTATATATTTTTTGTATTTAATAATTGTATACATAAAAAATGTAACAAATTGCAACATGTGATTCCTCATCGCTGCATTTTGATTGATGTAGAAGTCTTTTTTTAGTTTTATTTAAAATTTACCTATTTCCCTTATTTTGTATACTAACTGGTATTAGATAAGATGACTATTTTTTAATAGTAATTTTATGTTTTATATTGTAAACAGAATTTATATATTATATTAGTGATTAACCACCTCTATTGATAACTAACGATTAATTTTGTTTTACTCTCTTAAAGAATTGAACGTAAATTGTTCAATGTACAATTACATTATGAAATGGGATTTTAGATTAATTATTTAATAAGTTATAGGCGCTGTGAATTTCTAAATTAGAAATGTG
>JAYRBW010001531.1:0-13989 GCA_036023295.1 Invenusta paracnida | reverse complement strand
CAAATCATACGAAAAGAGGATCGGAAAGAGTGAGGAAGGCGAGTGCAGACTGTGCGGAGAGGAAGATTTCACGGAAAGATTTCGAGATAACATCGCAAGATTGAACTCCAATGGATGCCCGGCCACTGCAACCTACCGGGCAACCAACTCTCTGATAAGACAGCCAAAGACGCCATGAATTCCGCCAAAGAGTTCAAAAACTCACACTTGGGATACACACAAGATACACACTTGGGATACCGCTGTCGTCATCATCAGGCGAGAAATCACGGATCCCGCCATTAGCAATCCATGGGTGTGACTTATTTACGGAGGGGGAAAGAGAGGAAAGACGAAGTCCTACTCGCATAGATCCGCTCAGGACACTCCCTTCATCTTGCGGCTTACCAAGCAGTCATTCGATCCGGCGAGAGTTCCAATTTTCAAGCAATTATTATCAAGAATTTTTAAAATATGTGTTATATGTGTTATAGCTATATACATATTTAATTAATAAAAGTTCTACTTTTTCTAGACAATACTATTTTTAAAATTCGATTTTGTGTCAACTGTAGTTTAGATTGATATTTTCCTAGCGTTCTCCATTAGTTCTATATAGTTCAAATTAAAACTAATATATTACTCGTACTAATTCACCTTTATTTAGAAATGATATAAAGGATAAAATAGTGATATACGAGATAATTAATTTTGCTCGTCGAATCATTTATGTGAACATTTGATTATAAATCATGCTGAATGGTGAGTTCTAGAAACTTGCATTATATATTACATGGGGATATTTTAATTGCTTATTTTTAATAAATGTTTGGCAGATTTCGTTCGTTTGTACTAAATATTATCTTGATTAAAAGTAAGCTTGTTAGTAATAAGCCGCTCCTTATATTAAACAAGAGCTCTATTCTTCTAATTTTCTGAAACACTTTATAGTTTTCAATTAAATTAAGATATATTTCATTATCTTCGAATAGTTTTTAGATTACGTTTATTGTTTAATCATTTTATATCAATTATGAATGAAAAGGAATACTACCGGATCTAAAACAGAACATTGAGGTATTCTATATTTGACAATCATGGTACTTTCTGAACACTGTCTGAATCTCAGTTAACAAGACACACATTCATCCGTGTTATACTATAAAAGTGTCTAAACTAGGTATATCTGAAATGTACATAGAAGTCGTATTGCATATTATATTATACTATTATCTGTAGAGAAAATGGTATATAGGAGGAGCAGGATTTGAGGGGAGATCATTCTAATTTATTAGAAAAGTTAGCAACGCGATATACGCGATCCGATCAATTGACCACCATCAATTCCCTAGCTCACTCATCCCATGAGCAGTTTACTGACTTGTAGATACACATCTATAATTTGGTATGTCGCACCCATTCCATCTCCTTTTCCATCTATGCTCCCCTTGCATTCCGACGCACATATTCTAAGTACCTACGTATATGGTAGGTATAAACTGTGGAATACGAAACCTGCCTTATTATTTCCTAGGCGACTGCGTTTCTCCGGCGCCGCCTTGCCATAGTAGGAATCGTTCTCTGCTGAACCAGCGGAATAGTTCTGAACTGGAGGGGATGGGTGAGAAGAGTTGAAGTTGCGTACTATAATAACGGTTGCTCAGTCAAATAATGAATCCTGCAATCACTTCCAGCCATATAACACACAAACTAGATAGTGAAATTAAGAGAAGGATAATTGTGTGCCAACTCACTTCAGAATTACCTTAGATCTGTTAATATTTCATTTCCTGTACTCGCGGACTCTCAACCTGCCAGATGGTTGTACTTTCCAGTACTAGTTCCAGAATAGAGCAGTTTCAGTTAGGGTTAGGTAGCACCACAATACGACAGTAAACTTCCCCTTCTCGTTCTCTGCTAGGGAGTCTACTATTGAAGAGAGTTGAGAAAGAAAGATCGGTAACCTCATCAAGTTGTTAAGGACTCTATTGTATTCCACAACTCTTCTGGTATAATTGTAAAATACGGATAATGGATGATCGCATTGTTATGGAGGTGCATTTCCCGACCTAGTGCTAATTACGCTTCTGCATTACTAATAAAGAGCAGATCATGGTGATACGGTGAAGCACGCGCCTCCCAAGTACAGGTTTAGTGTCTTCAAAGTGAATTCAAGCGTCAGAATTTAATTGTTGCTCTCCTCATCTTTAGCCATTTGGAATATTTGAAGTGTGTGATTCATTTCATTATTTACATGTGCGAATACTATATTAATGTCTAACATTGCGCATTTATCCGTAAGTTAATGTTTATTTACTTCATTTAAAGAGTTATTTTTAAAAGAAACCGTTTCAGGATAACATTAATGATTATGTTTGATACGTTAACATCTTAAAATATAGTCATTCCGATAATGGATTTATGTTTTTGTATTTGTGCTATAATCTAATAGAATATATATTGAAAATGATATGTAGGTATATCATGAAACTGATTCAAATATATTTTTAGTTTAATATATATTACATATATTATTTTTAAAGAATATTCTAAATTTTTCGATATAATTTTTAGTGATTGAAATGTAACATTTGATATTAATTATTATTACCTATTATTCCGAAACTAATTGTCACAATAAATATCAACAATTATATTTTACACCTAGAAATAGCAGTCTAATAGTAACTTCATAGAAATTAGTCAATTTTTTCATAAACAAATTCCGCCATCTAAATATCCCATTGTCATTGTCATTTGTATAAAGTGACTCTATGCGTTAGCTCATAAGTTACATAAAAGTTGGTGCGTATTTTATAGTTGTCATAGTGGGCGTCATTATATATATGATGACTTCTCATATGGGAGGCAATACTGTCACACAGTATAGGATACATGGTGCCTACGCACACGGGGTTAATGGAGTTTTACAAATATAATATTAAAAGGAAACATAAAAAAGGAAAATGTATTTGACGTAACAGTAACTAATTAAATTGATACGTATACCTATAATATATCGTTCTATTGTATAAAATTGTCTGCATTATAATATTGTTCTACAATGTACTATTATTTATGATACCAATAAAATTTGTATGACAATTTTTGCACCTAATTATACTTATACCTTATAATATAATAAATTATTTAAATCTTGATAAATATCTTATATCTATAAAAGCAGTTATAGATATACATAAACTACATTTACTATATCTGACAAACAGTTTGTCTATTGTTTTAACATTTACTTTGAATGACGTCATTTTTATTAGTTTTAGAGATACTATTATTTTAAGTACTATTCTTTGTAATATAATTGTAATACTCCCAAAAAATTAAGTTAATTTTCAACTAATGTTTAAGCCGCATAGAATTTTATAACCTGACTAAATGGTTTTCCTCTTATAATATATATATTCTTTGTGTAACTACAGGTATTATAAAGTAGTTATTATTATAATTAAAAGTATATTATTAAAACATGGCATAATAAGAAAACAGAAAAAATAGATTATTCGATTGTTTGTTAAGTGAAAGTGAGTATAAAAAACCTGCTTAATAATTATGAAAATAATAATATGTACCTAGCTGAAAAGAAAGTTTCAATATTTGCTACCATTCAACTGTAGAGTTAAGTGGCAGTATGTAGTGTTTGCATATAGAAATAAAACTATTTTTAAAATATCTGTAGAAAAACAAAAAATTCATCATATTTGCCGTTTTAATTTGGTTGGGTATTGCTATATATATTTCACCTCAATAAATTGTCATTGCTTTATTCTTGAGACATTTTTATAATGAATTTAATCTGAAAATCTTATTGATGATATCGTGTTTGTAGATTTTCATTTTATAAGCATAATACCACTTCAAATAAACTTCGTGTATTGTAATAAAAATGTATACATTACAACATTTATTTAGTGTTGTATATCCATGGTTCGCAGATTAAGAAAGAAGCAACTAATATGATTAGATTAATTTTTAATTCTATTATAGTTATTTAGAACATTACAAATGAAAATAACCAGTTTTGAAATGTATGTTAAGTCTATGGATATTTAAAATAAATACGAATTCGGCATTTCTATATCTAAAAAAACTAGAGTATAAAGGATTTGTAATCGAAGACAAAAAGACCAATAATATGCTACTATAGCTTCTTCATATTTGCTGATTGAAATTTCTTATAATATATCAATTAACTGCAGTTTACTTACTCAAATGTATAATTTTTACCCCCATAAATACTAACACATATAATGAAGCAATTTAGTTTAGTTTTATATAATGATACAAGGTTCAGGAAATACATTTTTTTAATATCAAAAGTTAAATATTTCTAAAATTAGAAGAATGTTTCTTCTATTCTATTTAGTAAATATACATACATATTAATATTTCATCCATACTTTTAATTATAGATATTATAAATAATTCTGAAGACAACACATTATTCAGACATTTAATGTTTCAATAACTGGACAGAGTTGTACCTTTATTATTATAACTGTATTTTACGTTTCAGAAAAATTATTGTTCAATGTTTTCATAACATGTTTAAAATTTGTGTCAAAATTCTAGTTTTGTTCTTCAGTTTTAGGCATGTTTACAAAATAATATGACGATTTACTCAGGTAGATATACGATGGAAAATTAAAAATATTTAATATAATAAAATCAATAATACTTGTAAAGCAAATGTTAAAAAGACAAATGATTTTAAGTATATCTTCACACATCATTGCATAATTGATCATAATTCTTTGAAAAGTTTCAAATTTACGTTACAATATGAGGAAGGTTTGCAAAAAATTGTAAACTAAAGTGTTAGAATATCAGATTGACTGACGGAATTATAAATTAAACTATTCATATTATCTAATGATCGCTACAAAGCGAATAAATAGTTCCAATCTGATTGTACCCTTCAGAAATCAAGAAGCTCCGAGTTTCCCAGGCAGAAACATCATCCGCAACAACACCACCACTACCATCACCCTCAATACCACAATCATCATCAGAACACCCACCATGCATCGGCAACATCCACAAGCTTCCTTCCTCTTGTCGACTATGACCTTCCACATCCGCAGCGACCCGGCTCTGCTGTCTATTTTCCACATCGCTCCTCGGCTTCGATTCCCCAAGACACAGCGCTCTTCAATACTCTTCTATCTATGGATGAATCCCCTCCACCTTTTAAGGTTGCTCCCTATTCTCCTGCCGCTTCTATCCATTCTCTTTCGGATGAACAGCGACTGGAAAAGGCTCTGGAAAACGATTTCAACTGTCTGAGTGGTGGCGTTGGCAACCGATCTCGAGAGGATTCAATCGACTCTCTGAACGATTTTGCCGCTTCTTTCTCCTCAGCTCGACCCGTGACAAGTAGGATGACTATATCCCGTCCGAAAACTGCCTCCGTATCACGTGGTAACCGTAGCAACTCTACTGCCGATTCAGGACCTGTCGTCAGTCAACAAATCTCTTCCTCTACAACAAGTCAAGAAATAGAAGCAGGAAGAGGAGGAGGAGGAGGAAAGTTTCACTTTCAACCATTGCTATTGACAACAACGACAACAAAAATGACGACAACAACTGATACGGCGTCCATAGCAACAAGTATACTGAGTAGCACTGAAACGAGAAGGGAATCCCGTCCCTACATGGCCGCCTTCTTAAACGGACTTCTAACAACTGCTGGTCGGGACATTGGCGTTGCTATGTCGACCAAGTTAAATAACGCTGTTGACGTGGATGCGTCATCCAATCACGATTCAGAAGTTGCCTCGATTACTACAGAGGAGAGAGGCAGCTTTCGACCCGATTGCTCTTTTGCGGCTGTAAAAGTTCCGCCTACTGACTGGACTGAAGAGGGTGGCGTGGGTGGTCTAGTTGACAGCAAGGAAGACACGCGTTGCTATCGATTGTGTCGAGGCTGTTTTTGTGGTTACTGTGCCAAATCAGAGCGACATTCGAATGTGGTAGAGAACCACAAACTGGCCCGGCTGGTCACACTGGGAACTCTGATTACCATTATCGGTCTGGTTATCGTCTATATTCTCAAAACAGAGGAATAATAAGCTCTATATCGAGGGATGATGCCTCGTTTATCGCTTGTATAGCAAATCAGTGTCTAAAAATATTACTGTGAAAACATGCAACGCTCTGAAAGATATCAATTTCAATGAATATTGTTCACAGTTTAATCGATTCCTTTGCACATATCACAATTTGATTGTTTGAACCAAACTTAAGACAAATAAACTCTTTGAAATATTCCCGTAAATCGATTCGTGTACCCGACTTAAATTCAATTTATAATCAAATTTTGTCGTTAATTTTCTGATTTATAAAAATAATTATTTTTTACTATATAAAATGGTTTTAAACTTTTAGACCCGTGTATGAGTTAGAGTAATAGTAAAATTTGATTAGTAAAATCTTATATTCTTTCTTTCTTTTAAACATATTTTCAATCATTAGCCACAAATAAAAAACTTTATTTTTATTATTATACTATGTTTAACATAAAGAAAAGAAAATATGATTCTGTGCTTTTTAAAAGTTTTAATTAAAACTAATAAATTATTCAATTCCATATTTAAGTTTTATTCTTACTGTTTAATGTAATTTATTTTTGTATGAGTTTTCTTCTGCTCCTATATCAATAACTCTAAGATTAAATAACATCGGATGATTTTCGTATTGTATTTTTCAGATAAATATTATATGATAGGTCTGCATATCTGACAAATTGTTCCTACATATATTCCGTCTGGTATTGTGTTGCTAGAACCAAATATCATAATTATTTTCTATATCATAAACATGACAGTTATACCAAAATACCTATATTCTATCCTCCATAAACGTTTTATGACTTTTTCACACAAATTCAAAAACATCATATACTATTTAATTACATATATGCAGATTATTTCACTTCTATATACTTTTTATTATTTCATTTCTAATGTACTTAGTTCAACAAGTGCGCGTATTTTATTGGCATATTTTATGTTATTTGTCAATGTGTTTATTTTCATAAGATATCCAATATTTTTTTAGATATAAATAATTTTAATATAACATCTTTTGGCCTATTGCGATCTTGCTAAATAAATTAAAGTTCACTGTTTACGTATAAATAATAAAAAAAATATGCAGTGAATAATAACAATCTATGTAGCATTATACAAGTATAGGAAAAATATAATGACAATATGATTATATATTAATGTTTTGTAAAAAAACTTCATTCTTTAATGCTAAATAAGTCATATCTATAGAAAAAGTTATAATTGAAATTCATAAAAGTTATAAAATAGTATATACTTAATACTTAACACCCATATTTAAAATATGCAAACATTTATTCATTAGTGTATGTTATGATTACCGATTTATAATACCATTCCTCATTATTTACAGAAAAGTAAATGTTATACTATGTAGGTATTAACTAACTAATTCACACTATTTTATTCTAATAAACTACTTAAAAACCAATAAACTGTGTTGTAAAGCGTGTTTCGCAAAAAGCTTTCACGTCTTAATTTATTAGTACAAAAATTAGAAATGAGATTATTTAAAAACGGTATATTTATTCATAAGTTAACAAAAGTTTCCCATAAATATGGAATAATGACGTCCAAAAAATGTAATTCTAAATTAGGTTATAAACTTAGACTAACGATATACTGTGACCTACTATCTTCTTCCATCCAGACTATCGAACTGTCACCTACTATCTTCTTCCATCCAGACTATCGAACTGTCACCTACTATCTTCTTCCATCCAGACTATCGATACTGTCACCTACTATCTTCTTCCATCCAGACTATTTAATATGCGCAACACGTTTCTAAGTAAAGAAAGTCTATTGAATTAAAATATTTTGTAATAAATAACTGTTGCTGTTACATGCTTTTACTTTTCACAAAAATATTCCAACATGATCAACTTATCTTTCTTCGTGTTACTTATTTCTCTTTTAAGTTCTAAAGGTCACCGTTATACTGCAATTAGTACTGTTTTTAGTAGCCTAATCCATAATGGATGGGTCAATATACTATTGTTCTTCTTAAATTAACAAACAAATGAATTTAATCATCATCTGATCGTAACTTTTAACATCATATTCAGACATGCACCTAAAGTATGATATTCTATTCGGTCTTTGAAAATGTCATCGAATTTTAAAAATAAAATGTTTGTATTTATTTCCTTATGCCGGTTTGACGCAAGGACAACTACATAATATTTAAATTAAATTAAATTTAAACCAGCAGGCTAAATCATATCACCGGACAACAAATATATTTAAAAAGTGAAGAAAAATAACTATATAGTAGAGAAGATCAGCAAATCAGTAGAAACACAGAGACAAAAAAGACAACAATTTCGTGAGAAAAAGAAAGAGTAATAGATTCATAGAAAACTCTACCACAAAGCATAATAAAAACCAATGCCTAAAGAGAAGGAAGGAACATTTCTGAAAATCGAGCGTGTTATACTTGTATACTTAGTTTTATAACACGGGTCTAGAAAATAAGAGGATACTAAGTTATCCCTTTGTTTGTTATATGTTAGATAAAACCAGAGTCCGGGGCACAAAACCAAAGTGAACCAAAACGTATAAGAAGGCTTTAGGAATAAATAGTGACACAGACAGTATATAAAATAAATAAGATGCGGGACTGATTAGGAACCTCAACGATGTGTTTTATAGCGCGCTAATAATAGAGAATAAACAGTATACTGTTAAAAATTAAAGTAGACCTCGGTTTGACAATAATAAAAAGGAAATGTCATTTTTCTAGGATATTTTGATATTTTCTAAAGAGTTAAATTGTGATAGCTTTTAATTGTCTCTTTAAAAAATATATATATATATATATTATATTGGTTTACTAAGAATTCTATTAAATCTAAAATCTTTAAATTGAATCTATTTGAATCCATTCATAGTAAAGCACATAGTAAACTATAGAAAATATTTATTATTCCAGACTTAAAGTCAATATTTCATATCGGAAAAGTGGTATACAATTCATAAGCCTGCTGGTATATTTTATTTTTTTAATTACGTATCTATAAAAATATTTAATATTTATATATCACGACACTATAATAAAATTCTAAAATAGAAAAATGTTTATTAATATTTTTATAAGCATTTAAATTTATATATTTCTAAATAAAAATAGTTTTTTTCAAATTTGAAAATAAAATGAAATTTTTGAAATTATATATTTAACATACTTTTACAAATTGTAAAAACAAAATTATCATAATTACTGAGAGAATGCGTTCTATTTCTATAGTTTTATTAGAACTCACATACACAAAATATATGTTATATCTAGGACTCAATCTAAACAAGAGGATTAAAGTATAAACAGTAGAAATAAAGTATGGCGCAAGTACAGACAACATTTTTTTATTAAGCAACAGTTTTATAAATAAAAATTAAGTGAACGGTTTAATATATAGTAGACGTTAATAAAATAAATTAAATATATATAGGTAGAATCAATAAGCGGTGCTTTTAAATGTACAAATTTAAGTGCACTTTATATAATATTTCAACAACAGGTAAGCATATATTATATGTAATTATATGGATGGAGAAGTATATATAGGAATGTTTGAATTTCCAATTTTAAATGATTAAGTAGCAAGAAACGTTTACAATAAAATAATAGTGCATACTTCATGCAGTCAAACGTGAAAACATTATTAATAATTAATAGATTACATTATATAAATATATTACAAATTTAAATGAATCCTTTGAAATGAATAGATTTGAATAGATTATTATTCAATTAATTGTTACATTGGTTATATTGTTTGATTTTACATTTAAAGTAAGTACCTAAGTATTTATGATTTAATCAGATATTACATATACATGTGTATATATATATGTCCATCTATAATGTGAGACAGTAGATTTATAAACCAGTTAACTGATAGAATAGGATATTGATTGTGTCATTGGATTTTCATCTTCTAGTATCCCTCGGAGTCCTTCTTGATGGCTGATGACAAACAGCAAGCAAAAATGATTCCAAGAACCTGAAACAAGTATTTGAAATGTTAAATAATTTAATTGGAACATTTTGAATACTAATACTAATTTAACGGGAAAATGGACAATGACAATCGAGTCATTTCAATTTATATGGAAGCCACAATAACCTATGTACATCGAAATAATATATTACTACAATAATATACCAAATACGAGTATCAGCTGCTTAATCCCAAATTGTTCTGTCATGAATAAAATATAGGTTTTTCCACAGCATAGTGTTAAAGTTTAAAAATAAGTAAGTGATAGGCCGGTGTATGCTGGAAATTTCGCGTTTATTATAGGATTTAAATTAAATTAACAATTCGTTAACTTTCGCAGTTATCTGCCTAATCATGTATTTACAGTGATGTTACATGCCTAAAGCATGATTAGCAGATAACTTAGAAAGCTAGCCAATTGTTTATTTGATTTTAATCCTAATAAACACGAAGTTTAAAGCATACAGCAGCCTCTTCCTTTACTTATTGTTGTGTCTTGAGTATTGTTGTTTATGATCTATTATAAATATTCTTAAGAAAATAAGTAGTAAATATTGTATATATTACACAACATTATAATAATATAAATAGATGATGTTTCCTGTAGCAGCATTTTAGTGAATAAAATAAAATAACAGATGAAGCATAAGCTGCTGTGAAATAAGTATATTTTTACTTTTAAAAATATACTTATTTCACAGCAGCTTGGGCTTCATCTGTTATTTTATTTTATAATATTATATATATATATATTAAGTAAAATCATTTGCACTATATATTATTGAAGTATTAAATTAAAATAGTATATACTCAAATAGAATATTTTTCGGTTGTGAAATATTAATGAAAGACATATAAGTATAAATAATATAATATAAATTTATTCAATAATGCTTATAAAAATAAAATGACAATAATTTAAATAGTTATTAAAATGAATAAGACATTTTGTTTGACATTAAGTACATACTTATAATGGCATACTTATATTATACAAAAATTACTTTTTCTCATTAGAAGTTTCTATACGATTCTTGTTTGAATCTGACTTTCATTACAGTAATCTTTTATTATTTAATAGCTATGATTTTAAATCATAATAATAAATTTATATTATCGCACAAATATTTTGTTTTTATCAAATTGGGTATAATTGAAATAATGTGGAAAATTTTATTTATTTATTTCTTTAATTTAATAAAATATTTAAAAAAACATTATACTTAATAAAATAATGTATAGTACAATAAATTGATGTAAGTTTGCTAGTAATAGTTGTAATTATCTATCTTAGAGTAAGCAACAGGATACTGTGGTTGCTCACATGTTTAATTAAAATACTTTATTAATAGGTATATTACTTATTCAGTAACATAATTATCAAACAAGTAAAATTGTATACTTATATATCCTCCTTTAGTGTTATAAGGTACATATTATGTAATTGTGACATACATGCATAATTTAAGTAAACTGTCTAAAAATACTTGCGCAATAAAAGACTTTTTTTATATTATATTGATAAATAAAAAATAATTGATAATCTTAATCAAACTGTTCAACCGGGATAAAACTATCAACATTGCACACTTTTGAACTAAAAATAATATGCAGAAAGGGAAGGTAGGTATTCTCACTATGTTGGCTATATTTAAGAGTTATTTAGATTATCTACATTTCTGTGTAATTATTACTTTGAATGATTCTCCTGAGACACACATATTCACTGTATAAATAGTCGGAATTAAAAACAGTTGGAAATTATATGTATAATAACTTGTCGGACTAAATGGAATACATTCAAGAATATGCACATTCATCACCAAAATATACATTATATACATAAAATAATATAATATAAAAGAAAGATCGCGAGAGTTAAGACAAACCTCCAAAGCTGCAATAACTCCAATAACGATAAGTATCGTCTTGATGTGACTGAGAAGGAATTCTCGGATCTTTGGATAGCATCCCGATTTGTTGACTGTTCTTTCGGTTATAGGACAAGACACATCTTCCATCGATGCCTGAAATTTGTCATACTCCGCTAAAGAATTAAAAAAATGACATTAATATTTAATATGTTAAATGCACAAATATTTGTTCTAATTAAATGCTAGTTTTCAATAAGTTATACGCTTAGCTATTTTACGCACATAAACAAATACTAAACATCAACTTAAAGTATATTACTTTATATATTATTCTATTGTTTTGAATTGATTCTTATATGTCATAAATATGTTTAAAATGCTATCTGTGCATGTTGGTATTTATAATAATCCTTTAAACTTGAAAATATATTGCTAACGATTGCAATATTAAGCGAAGAAATGTTACGAGTTTTTAATATTTAAAAAAATGTTTTGTTTTTATTTTGTTAATAAACGTGCAATATTTTATCATAATACATTTTGTAATATTTTTGTAACTCTTTTTGTTTTTGAAACTATGTTATTACTATTATTATCTAGATCATAAACAAATTAATTACATATAAGTTATTCTTGGATAAAAAGTAAATTGGATATAAAAAAAAGTTGACCACATATTGATGAAATACGAATTATATGAATGAATACATTTACTTGTATGATTTAAGAATAAATATTACAATCAATGTGTAAAGCTCACAAGTTTCCATGAATTTTTTGTTCGAGAATTTACAGCAAGAGACAGGGTATTTTACTTGAGTGTCAGTATAATTGTTATTACCATAACTGTAGTCTCTACCTTTAGTGTACCAACGGTAAGCTGTGGAGTTTGCTGTTACACCATCAAAATCATTACTTCCATTGAAGCCGCAACAGTCAAACTAAAAGGGGGGATGTAATGAAAATCTATATTCGGCGCTCAATAGTGCTGTTTTCATTGCGTTTAGAACTACAACAAACTTCCAAATATTTTAGTGAATTTATTTTCTTCACATTTATGTATACATTTAACAAACGGATAAAACTACCACATTGATCATAGGTGCCCTTAATATTTCTTTATTATTTCGCCTAAAACATAAGCAATTCAGAATACCCAAAGACATCATTTTTCTAAAGCTAACATAATCTGGTTGTCCGAGAACCTTTTAGTACATTTTTAGGTAAACATTTTTTATACACCATTTGAACAGTAGTTTCAAATACATTATAAATCACTGGGTAGTAACATGATTATCATGTTATTATAATGATGATAAAGTGTTCAACAAATCATATACAGACATATAAAAAGAACAGATTTTCTTGACAATCTATAATGTCAAAAGTCGAGTTAATTGAGAGATGTAACACTATTTTAAATTTTTAATATAATATTTCAGTATACATATATGTGAATTTTGTTTAAATATCGACATTTTTAATATTATTTTTGTACGAAAATAAGTATTATTATATGAACATATTTAAAATTAGAATGTATAGCTTTTAATGTATAATAATATACTTATATTTGATTATAGTTTACGTATTTATTCATTTCGTATTTTTTTATTGAAATATTTTGGGAACATAATTTTTTATTCGTGTATTATATGTTCAAATTGCCTGGCCAATGAAGTAATCGAATTGTATTTTAAAATTTCGAAATCTAAACTGAGTTTTTCAATATCAATCTCAATTTTTACACAGTAAGTTAATCTTTAATTATAGAGAATTCAACAATTTTAAAAGTCTTATAATGACTATCTATTGTCTCTGAAAGACAACAAATCTTTAAAAACATTTGAAAAAACTATCAAGATAATAGAAAATATATTTTTTTAACATTCCCAAAATTCCTTTACTTAAAATTATGATTCTTTTATTAAAATAAGCACTTGTTCCCATATACGACCATATTAAATATTGATTTTACTACCAGTGCGTCATTTGATTTCGAGATATGGATTATCTGTTTGAGTAAATATTATCAGTCTGTAATTA